>JAVYIG010003229.1:0-205791 GCA_035222895.1 Strongylocentrotus droebachiensis | reverse complement strand
GTTGGGTATAATTTTTTTTTTTTTTTTTTTTTTTTTTTTTTAATAATAAAAAAAAAAAAAAAAAAAAGCCAAAGGGGGGGGGTTTTAGGTTTTTTTTAGGGGGGTTTACATACATTAAAATACCAAAGGGGGGGTTTGAACCCCCAAAACCCCCCCCTGCGTACGCCCCTGCTTCGTTATGATGATTACAATCTTGAATTTATTACCCGACGAAATACTTCCAAACATAACTTTCATGAAAGAAACGATAATGCATTCGCTTCGCCACGCAACACTAGGCCCTGCAAACACATAAGGTTCTCAAAACGTTCCGAGGATAATAAAACACGTGAATACGAAACGTTAATTTGCACGCCAATTACATGTTGTGTTGTCTAGGCTCATGTCAATTGTCAATTGATAAAACTTTACTGGCTTCATGTGTTTGGCATGACTCCTACCTATAATATAGAGTAATAATCTATAAACAAAGATATTACATACTCACAATCATTTGGAAAGAGTGTTGCAAATGTCAGCAAAGCTAAACAATTAGACAATTCACTATTCGGACTCTGCATGGCATTTGGAATTATTACTAATTAACTTGTGACTTGTATTGATATAATGATATGCAATGTACTTTGCCCCGATAATAAACAACCCTGATATCAGTGCGCCATGATAGATCTTGTTTATTTCAATATTTGTGAAAATGAGATTTTTCATTGTTGTATGATAGCTAAAAAGATCTACAAGAGCATAATACACTTTGTTGTAAATCATTCATTAGTGGCTGGTTTGATGTGCTTGATATCATCAGTAGCTTAACCCAACTAACATAGCCTTTCAAAACTTGAATACACTTCTACTTATTAATATTCCAGCCTCAGATTTTTCAGAAAATCTCTAAATTGACCAAAACATGACAATAACCATCCATTTTTCACAGATCTCACGCTTGCTGGGCTACGCCCCTCGAATAAAGGTAATACGGTCACGTGGTTTGATGACGCATCTGACGTCATTGCAGGCATGTCCGATTTGTCCTACAACAAAGGATCTTACAAGCTCATTGTAACTCATAATTAGGAATGACGAAATTGCCAGAAACGTATTGGGATTATCAAGTGCATATTATTTTTAGGATAAATGTCTTTTTTTTCTTCTTCAATTAACATCATAGATTGCCCTTTTTAAAGGCATTTTAAAGCATACACAGATTTTCTTACGGATTGCACACATTCACGGATCTTTCACGGATCCTTACGATTTTGGCCACTTTTACGACCGATTTAAGAGTTGTTACGAGTTATTACGAGCTATTTACGGTTTGTTACGGATTATTACGAGTTATTACGATATACTTATGGCAGAATTCCACGATTAGTTACGAGTTGTCACGGATAACTACGAGCAACTTACGTGTTACTAACGAACTGTTAACGTGTTGTTACGAATAGTTACGAGTTAGCTACGTGTATTTACGAGTCCTTTCGATTTTTAACCAAAAAATAACAACTGAAAATGAAGTGTTCAAATTTGCAGCTTTTATACTTTTCCCCAAAAACGTAAACGATACGTAAGAATACTTAAAGTATACGTATCTATTTGTAAAGTACTCGTAACTACACGTAAAGTGTTCGCAATAACTCGTAACAATCCGTAAAGCCATTGTAACACGACCTCAATGAAATCGTAAACCACACGTAAGCACTCGTAATAATCCGTAAATAATCCGTAAGTAATCCATAAAAAATCCGTAAACAAATCGTAAACTAACCAAAACAAATCGTTAAAGAAATCTTTACGAGTCATTTACGGATTCTTGCGAGCAGTTTACGGATGTTAACGTGTTGATGCGAGCGGTTTACGATACTTACGGATTGTTACAACCTATTTACGAGTTATTTACGGACAAATAAATCCGTGGACAATCGTAAGAAGATTTTTGACATGTCAACAAATTTGCCCCTCCTTTCGAGTTGTTGCGAGTTGTGACGAGCTATTTACGGATACCAGCGAGTTATTTACGGATGCTTGCGATTGACTGCGAGTTGGCGATCCGTAAGGACTCGTAAGGAAAATCCGTGTATGTGAAGGGGGTATAAATCACCCTCCTTTTTACCGGAAAGACTCCTGCAGTGACGACATATGCTATTGCTCAATACAGCTCCGAAACTGTTGTTTTTTTCCCGAGCGTTCTGGGTCGTCAGTTTTAAAGGTAGATTCCAGAATTATTGATGATTTCTAAGAAAAATCATTGTCGTGTTCGGAATCTTCATTTCTAATTGTGATATTCGTTCGATTGAAATTTCGATGGACAAGACTCTAAGTTGCCTTACTTGGATTTTTTCCCCTAAAAAGTCTTTGCCATAAACAAGAAAGGAGCAAAATATTGGTGACGAGAGCTCTCTTCAATAAAAACCTAAAATCGAAGAATGTATAAGGCTTTGAAACAATAATTGTTTGATTTAATATTAACTCTATGTTAACTGGGGGGGGGGTCTATTTGACCCCCCCCCCCTGTAGAAATTTCGCTACTACTCCGAAACCGCGGCAGATATAAAATTGTCCTTTTTTTTCTTTCGAGTCTTACGCCTCTTTTAAAACGATTTTTTCGAAAATCGGACGTATAGTTACAAAGTCACGTGACCTTTTGTCTTTGCATGTCAGCCCGAAAATCGCCCATTTTTGTGATTTGTGTACAAAACATATGGAAATGTCATTTTTCCTAAAAAGAGATAAAACATTGGTTATTTAGTTTTGATTAAAGTTTAGGAGTTTGTTTTGGGGTCAAAATAGTTAAATTGTAGTTACAAATGAAATAAAACAACAAAAACAATAAAATACATAAGTTAAAAAAACAATGAAATACATATATAAGAAATTATCAAAACAAGGGAAACATAAGGAATAACCTGGCTCTTCCAATTGTTTGTGTTGTATTATTATTCCAAATAGTCTAACAAATATATGTAGTGAAAAAGAATGCTTAAATATGAATAATGTATGATGTATGGGCAAAAATGTGAATTGTATGACCTTATTTGCATAAATTACCATAAATATGCAAATGAGTGAATTTTTCAAAAAATTGAAATTACCATAGTATTCTATACACTTCACTTGACATGTATGCACATTTTTGCGGCAATCAACAGTGAAACGGCCGAGATCTTAGGGGGGGGGGGTCAAATTGACCCCCCCCCCCCCCCAGTAAAAACCCGGTCTGAAATAGCCCAGTTAAAATAGGTTAAATCTGTTTTTTAATCTCAACAAATTTTCCCTTTCTTGACGAAACAAATAAGTATCACTAATAAATTATAGTGCATAACATCTATTTTAATCTACATAAATATTTACAGTCCTAACAAAAGAGCAATGTCAGTTTAGACTGGTTACTATAATACAATCGGGTAACTAAATAATTGCTTGCATATGCCTACATTGAAAGAAAATAAAGATTAATTGCCAATAACAGCGTACACTGTAAAAAAGAATTTGTTCATTGGTAATTTTTACGTATTTTTTCCATGTAGAATTTACTTGAAAACATTAGTTTTGCCACTTACGCACTAAATTTAAGTCTTGCTAACTCAAACTTTCAATTTAGTAGAACATACGTGGAATATTTAAGTAAAATCAAATACATAAGAACTTTAAGTAATGTCAGCTTGTATTAATTTAGTAATTTTAACTCAAAATCAGAAATTATACGTATTACTCAAACAATTTATGTTGATTATTCTTATCTTTTTAAAGTAAGGACCGATGCAGTGCGTAATAGAAATATTTACATAATTTATGAATATTCATTAAGACCAAATTAAACTCTTTTTTAAATAAAACAATTCTTTTTTGTGGTTGAATGAAAATTTAAGGACTTTAAAACATTTACTAATTCATTTAACATGGCTAAGCAAAGACAAGACAATTTTTAATTGTTACCCAGTTCAAAACAAATCAAAACTTGATATTTCAGGAAATTGTCAACCAATTTTCCTTATAAGATGCTACGATCAAGTATATATAAAATTTGGAGCCTTTCAATATGTGTCGAATTGAAGCGTACATGTAATAGTTTGTGATGGTGGTAGATATATATATACGGTTAAATCTTAAATAGAAGTAGTGTTAGTGATTAGTGATTAATCTTAAATAGAAGTAGTGAATGATTAGTGGATGTTACTTGTTAGATTAGATGGGTACCAAATCGTGCAATATGTAATCCTATCATAGCTTTTTTTAAAGTTTCTAAAATGATTACAATATTTAAATTATTTACGTTAATGTAACTCGATTTAACTGAGTAAAAATTTATTCAGCAAAATAAGTAAATTCTACTTAAGATGCCGTAGGTAATATTTACTTAATAAAAATAAGGCAATTCTTTTCCTCAATTTTATTGAGTTATTTCGACTATTATTTTTTTACAGTGTAGCTCGAATTCAGAGCCTCTTCAGAACATATTACAAAATTCTCTGTGTGGCCATGCCTTGAACCACAATGCATGGCCCTACAGAGGATTTTTTCCTGTTGGGGACTGGGGGGAAATGCAATTAACTATTGATAATTTATTGCATTTTCTTTGTTTTTTTATATTTGTGGAGGTGGTCCCGTACCCTAGCCCCCGCTTCGTACAGTCATGATTCAGTGGCTAAGCAATGGCCTCGTTACTGTGAGGCCCCAGGATAAAAACCGTGTCTATCAGCTTTATTAGTGCCCTTTTGTGAGGCATTAATCCCTCATTACTGTCAGTTATGACTGAAGGACGTAGGTCCACTATTTGATTAGCATAGTACCACACACATGCTTTAGCAGTCACACAAAACAAACACTCACAAATTATTGTTCAATAAAATCTGAGAATGTATACTATTATTTAGATCTATTAGGAATAAATCATTGCCAAAATCATTCCATAAATTGGGGTAAAAATAATTGTTCCACCATAATTTATGACCAACAGTGTACTGTGTAAAGTTGAACAATATGTTATAATGTTGTTGACGAACAGAGTACTAATACACATAAAAAAAGGAAGTATATGATAATTTCGACCAGTCAAGTAACATGCTATTTTTTTAGAAATCAAAATAACCTTACATCGCCTGTACTGCTTAAAGTAAATATTGAAGAAGACAAAATGGGCATTGATAATTCTGAGTATCCCTACCTAGATGAACTTGTGTGTGTTCTATTACAACAATCAATGGAGTTATATATATTTTTATTTTGATTTTCATTTTAATTCTTATATTCTTATATAATAATTTTATACTAGTGTGCTCCTCAAGACAGAATCCTTTTTGAGGTTTGAAATCTTCAATCACACCTTCCTTTTAATTGTAATCATTTGATAATTTTAGAAATCTTTGACATTTCATTGGGTATGTTTGTTAATATTTTAGTCTATGAATTACAGTTACGTACGGAACAAAATGAAACCCACAGAAGAAACAAATAACAGATGTTATCATGCACTTACAGGAAGACACTTTATTTCACTCTTATTCACCTGTTCCATCATTTCTTTGGAGAACTTTGACGCATTCTTCAGGAGCTTTTCTTGGTCTGCTTTTGCATCTGCTTGATATCCTGCTCTTTCGAAGGCCTTTGGTTGCTAGTACCTGAATAAACAGTTTGTCTCGTATCAACAAAGTCTTGGACGATCACCCCTATTTTGTTCTTTCCTAGAAATTCAGGAAAAGGTTTTTTGAAAAAAGCATGAAGTATTCCAGTATTATACAGAATAGGATTGATATTAATCAAATTTGCCCAATATTTGTTAACATGATCGTGAACAAGGCCCCTTTTCAGACATATCGAATTACACAGAATTACAAAATGCTCTATCAATCAAGATCAAAGGCCACACCACGAATGCCAGGGCGTTGTTCGAAGGGTGTATTTGAAGTTATACCCCCCCCCCCCCCCGCCGCAAAATGTCTGTCGACAAGTTTTTAAGTTTGATATGTTCATTAAATCAATCATGATGATTGGAAGAACCATGTACAGAAAGCTAATGGAGTGTTGAGGGAAACCATATCGCTCATGATTTGATTACATTTTGACGGTTAGAAGAGCAATATCACGATAGCTGGTAAGGTAACACAAGTATTATCATGCCCCTACACTACCCCCCCCCCCCCTGTCCACACTAGAACCCCGTAGAGAATAATTTGACAGTGATAGAATAAAAGAATTCAAAACAATGTAATCAAATTGTGTCATTTAAAAAAAATGTCAAGAATGGATAATAAAGTATTATCCTAACACCAAAGTATTATTTATGGACAATGCTACAGTTTATTTATAGTATATTTATTAAATTCTTCACATAACACTATTTCTTGAATCATCAATTAATAGTGCTATTATGGAAAAATACATTATTAGTCTACTGAAGGAAAACAAATTACAGTCAGATAAATCTCGACATCACTTTGATAATAAATCGTAAATGACTACTCTTTGCAGCAGCATTTGAAATAATAATTTCCATGTAATTATTTGATTTTGTGCTCCATATTGGATGACTAAACCGCGTTCTCTGTACTTATGGTATTGAATTGTAAGTGTATGTGTATGCCTACATGTAGCTTAACAGATGAATGTTCAAAATTAACTTCCTTCATGAGTGTCACTGAACTATTACACACTGACACACATGCACGTACGACAAATACACAGGTAGATCTTTAAAGTGATTTGCATTTTCTTTGAATAAATACAACAATGACCTGTATGTTTACACAGACGTCGGCTGATTAACAATGTTAAAACAAAATATTGGGTAAACATGGTTCTAGGACAATTACCCCCTGGGCATACACCCCCGGTAAATTATCCCCGGAGAATTACCCTCCGAGGACAACTAACCCCCCCCCCCCCCCCCGCCCCGGAGAATTACCCCCCCCCCCAGGAAAATTACCCCCGGAGAATAACCCCCCCCCCCCCCGAGGACAACTACCCCCCCCCGGACAATTCCCCCCCCCCCCCCCTCCAGGACAAATACCCTCCGAGGAAAATTGTATTTTTAAATTGTTTACATTCATTCAGATCTTCATTAGAATAGTAAAAAAGAAATTTACAAGCCTACACCCCTTGCCGATGAGCTATATGGACTTAAAAAATATGCTAATGATCCGTTTACTGATGCATTTCAAAAATATACACATAATTATGTCTCTCTCGAACGCCTGATTACTATACTAACCACTTGACCTTTGTATTTAATTCGCCTGCTAAGCATAATAGATGAAATGCATTTTTCATACATTTTCTGAGGCTATGCCTGCACGTCTCTGACAAGGCCAGGCCACTTTGAATCCCTTGAAAGTGAGATTTCATCAATCATATTGTGACTATTCAGATCTTCGATCATTAAAGTTTTGCAAATTTTAATTAATAATCACATCAAATGCAAATGCAAATTCTTCAAAAATCGGATCGCAGTAAGATCGTGTAATGTGCGCCAGATCTGAACTATTTTTGTGTATGTTATGTAAGTTATTTCGCTGGTGAGCGCTTTTGATCCACCCTCCCCCCCCCCCCCCCCCCACTCCAGCGGAGTACCTTTATCCGCCACTATTTAAACTGTATTAGCCGCTCATGATCGTTCAGCAATAATTTGTATACAAATTACAGAATTATAATTATCCAGAGAGTGAGTCTGGCCAAGAGAACAATGTTACCTCGACAACATATGATGTTGACATGTGTGAAAATATGTGATAGTATTAAATATAAAGTACACCTACGTATTGTAAGATGCATAATCCTTTCGATGTTATCCTTATTTTATCAAAACAATATTTTGAATGATTTCTATGGGACGGGTTCCAGACATGTTATCCGGTTGCTGACAAATAGCGGACAATGTTTAAAACAATACATTTATTTCCATCAAACAGGCAAATTTTGTGTTGGTGTATATACGGTCCTTTACAGATATGAAGTAGTCAATATACATAGCATGGGTCACCTTTAAATAAACCTTTTGTCACCTGTAACACATAATCCTACATCACGTTGAAGAGATTACAGCAAAGAATGAAGTGCGGGGT
Organism: Strongylocentrotus droebachiensis; assembly: GCA_035222895.1. Classification (NCBI taxonomy): domain Eukaryota; kingdom Metazoa; phylum Echinodermata; class Echinoidea; order Camarodonta; family Strongylocentrotidae; genus Strongylocentrotus; species Strongylocentrotus droebachiensis. The sequence continues at coordinate 197,740 of JAVYIG010003229.1, read as the reverse complement.
TTTATCCAAAGATTTTATTTCCACCCAAACAAAAAGAACAAATTAGAATCATGACATTGGAAGTACACAGTTGAATATTATCTAGAAAATAGAAACATGGACACAGTAAAACTCGGCTGCTTTCACCCTTTATGGGGCTTTCACATAAACTCTCCGGGGCCTGTACGGCGAGTAAAAACAGACATTACATTTTTTGGAATTTTCGTCCGATGCCCGGCCGGCTCCCGAAAAGTTCTTACGGGCGCCGGAACATTTTCATCAGCCTTACGGGCGCTGCACAGTGGGCCAGGGAGGAACCAAAGTACGCCACAACTCTTTTCTGGTGATGTATTTTTTTAAATTTTCTTCTTGCCCAGTTGAAAGATAATACATTGAGGAATACCTCAGTAAAATATTTAATTCCGGTATGCACAATAAGGGTATGAATTTACTCCTTCAAACAACAACATCTTACATATTCACAGTTTTAGTGCAAAAGTGACTTATTTTATAAATCTTTTAATTTAACATGAAGTTTATAAGTTATTGATATGTTATTTCTCTCACATACTCCTGATAGTTCATTTCACTGCATTAAAGGGGCACGTTCCCGCCAGTGTAGTTATCGCTGCTCTAGTCATCGCCATCTTGGTTCCGAAGATCGACTACTAATTTGCATACAGCTGTCAATCAAAGTACGTGCGGCCTGGCCTGCCTTCGCCAAGCCAGGTGATCGCTGCCGATCGTGACGTCACGAAAGTGGGCGGAAACAGCAGCCGAATCTTAGAGCCGAACTGCGATTGGTATTACTTCGGCACATGAATGCGATACTCGGCATTGTGCGGGCATTCGGAACATGCCATCTGCGTAAGAGCCGTATTCTGTTAGTGTCAATAGGCAGCTAGCACCGTCCGCCAGCGGGTACGTATTTTGAACGCCCTCTGGAATACGGGGAACATGCTCCTTTAATGGGTTAAAAATGGATAGAAATATAATCTTCATAATATATTATAGGGTAATTCACTGAAAAATGGACTAACTATCCATTTCCTCTGGCTCCTAACCATTACGAGCCAGATCAAATAACACTGAGTTCCTATAGGAAATATATTTATTCAGATGGTCATATCTCAGCCAATACTTAACATATTCAATTGGTTTTCGACATTTGGACATTATTTTTCGTATGAGAAAGAGAAAGTTTATAGTCCACAAGCCCTAGAAGCATAGATGACTCAGTAGCCATTATTTCTCTCAATCACAGAGAGGGCGGGAGGATGATGTACTTGTACTTTTTTCCTTGTATGAGCATTTAGATACAAACTTTCAGAGAACATATCCCCGTCTTGCTTTTATGCGGTATAGACAGAACACAGACCCACTACCGCATATCGAATTCAAGTACATGTAATATAAGCAAAATAAAGGCAAATGAACATTCTTAAGACAATATCATAGCAGCAATTTATATCAGGAATTTCAGAAAATATGTATTCTCTATTATATTGATGTGGTATTATATGCCTACTATACGAGAACAGAATGAGACGTAAAGCAGTTGAGTAGCTTTTGTTTTCCACCTCTTTAGTAACGCCACTCTTTGAATAAAAGACTTGTGAAATACATGTATGTTCATTATACAATAATAATGATAAGAACATGCGTGCAATATTTTACATTCGAAACAATAACCGGAAACCTGTACAATTGATGGACCAATTATTGACGTAATGATATACCCAACAAAAATAGTAGGCCTAAATTGTGGTATTTTTTTAATTATATAAATCTGTGTGTACCATAGAATGAACAACTACAAAGGAAAGAATTTAGATAAGTTCAATTAAAGGATGAATTTACAATCTATTTACTATTTCTGAACTAAATGAAATGTACAATGCACTTATAAAGTCACACATTTCTAACAGTCTCAGTGAACCACTGTATTTGCATACATTCCACACGCCATTTATATCTAATTATAACTCTGTCAACGTCAAGACATGATGCAAATATTAAACGGCACTAAAGTGCTTTTTTCCCCCTTTAGTGTTGTCAGTATAATCATACATGTTAGTGCTAAAATCCTGTTTCCCAATATATATTCCATCAAGAGAGAAAGTATGTTTCACAATTTGTTTAGCAACGGGATATGTAGAATCGATAGATTTATTAATCGTGAAGTGTACATAAACGCTTAAAAGAAACGGGTTATTTCAAGACAAAGCATTAATGAATATTTTGGCACATTGAACTGACTTAATGCTTAAAGGTATTACAAAGTTTTGGTATGGGTTCATGAATTTGGTTCAAATGAACATATTGGAAGCATATACTATCCTACAATATTCAGTGATCGTTGTCGCGGTTAAAATCGAGTCTAAAGTTATGAAATTGTAAATAATTAACTTTTTTATGTTGTAAAGCTCCCTCTCAAGGTCAATATATTAATTGGGCTAAAAAACAATGTTTCTTGACTAAAATCGACCGATTAGCTATTCCGGTTTGGAAATTATATATCACAACTACATATTCTGAGATTTTCATGGTCGCAGCTACCATTGTACGCCCGTAGGCGCTATTTGAAATTTATCAAAATTTACCGGGAGCACCGGTAAATTTTTATATTCAATTTTTCTCGAAAACAGAAATGTTTTAGGGGCTAAATTTTCTAGTGCTTATAAAACATTCACATGGGCATCCAAATATATCAAAATTGTAAAGAATTACTATCCACCCAATTTTCAAAATTCCCCAAAACTTTGTATTACCTTTAAGGTCCAAATGGGCGAAATACAGTGTCACTATTACTATAAAGTCGATATAAGTATGTCGTGAAAATGTTACGTCATCGGTAGTTGTATGCTTAATGCTCACGGTACAGTTCTAATTGTTACGTTTCCATACTCTAATGAGAAGCCAAGATACGTTTTTCATGCAAAGCAGTTCCTAGTACATGATCAACAGTGAAATAATACAGGAATTAAAAATCAATCTTTTGATTTTTACATTTTACTCTCAGCAATACGGCAGTCAAAAGAGTTATGTTTTCACGAAATTATCATCAAATCGAGTCAAGAGGTACATGTATTGAGCTCTAAAGTTTACATTACACGAGAAGCAAATGAAAATCTCAAAACAATGTTTCAAAAATGGAAAATAAAAAATAATTGCACTAGGTTATTCTTTATTCACTTGATGGAAAGGCAAGGAAAACGGTATCGATAATCATCAGGATAAGGCGTCACATAAATTAGTGTGTGGTGAGTGGGAAGGAGAAATTGTGTATGTGGGGGCGGTGCAGTTATTACGTGTATCAGTTGCGAAATATTATCCATTTCCGCGTCCTCGTCGGGTGTGAACTTTGACGTATGCACAATGACCTTTGAAGTATGTACAATGACATTTGACGTATGTACAATAATTAATGACCGTTTATCAAGCGTATGAACAATGACTTTTGACGTATGTACAATGACATTTGTATAATGACCTTTGACGTATGTATAATGACCTAAGGCGTATGGACAATGACGCTTGACGTTTGTATAATGACTTTGATGTATGTACAACGACCTAAGGCGTATGTATAATGATCTTTATAGGCATATGAACAATAGCTTTTGACATATGTACAGTGTCATTTAAACATAGTATAATGATAACAAGTCACGTAATGTTGTGAGCATAGGCGCCGGAAGTGGGGGGGCAGGGGGGCAGTTGCCCTTCCAGTCAAAAAAGTGGGGGGGCAAAACGCATTTTTGCCCCCCCCAAAACGCCCCCCCCCCCCTCCAAAAAAAAAAAAAAAAACAGTAAAGGAGTAAACATGGTTTGTATTTTTAATCCAAAAGAACGTAACAATAATAAAAACCTGAATTAAATCACATATACAATTCCATTCAAAGAAAAAGGAAAGTTCACAGGAATTAAATTTCATAAACATTGCGCATGCCACCTATACGGTATTTATCAATGGAGGTCTCTATAATAGCGATACGCGCATATCGTGGACATATTGTGCGAGAATGGGAAAGCGTGTCCGTTTTTTGCTTATAGGGGTGAGAAGACATGAGCCCCTGAACGCTGGCGTACTGATGGGGGGGGGGGGGGGGGGGTGATGTATTTCTTATTCGAAACAAGTGATTTACAAATGTTGATGTTGTGACATGATTTTCCGGCATTTTTCTCCATTTTTTTTTGTAAGTCATACCTTTTTATGCGTTTGTTTGAAAATAAGAAATTCCAAAATTACAGTCAGGCGAAATACGCTTATTTAGAAGCCTTTATGTCATGGTCTGCAAAGTGGCTGGGCTCGAGCACCCCCCCCCCCCCCCCTCCCCCCTCCTTTTTGAAAAAGTATGTTAAAGAGAAAAAGAAAGAAAGACGGAGAAAAAAATAAGTGACCTGCCAATGTCACAAATAAGGTATAAAAACATGCTCATCTGACCGTAATTAAATGCTTAAAAACCCAGAGCTTACGGGGGCTCCGCCCCCGAACCCCACCAAGGGACCTCAGGCGGGCCGCTGGATGCTCATCTGACCGTAATTAAATACCTAAAACCCCCGAGCTTCCAGGGGCTCTGCCCCCTGGACCCCAACAAGGGCTCTAAGGCGGGCCCCTGGATGCTCATCTGACCGTAATTAAATACCTAAAACTCCTGAGCTTCCGGGGGCTCTGCCCCCTGGACCCCACCAAGGGCCCTAAGGCGGACCCCTGGATGCTCATCTGACCGTAATCAAATACATAAAACCCCTGAGCTTCCGGAAGCTCTGCCCCCTGGAACCCCACCAAGGGATCTAAGGCGGGCCCCTGGATGCTCATCTGACCGTAATTAAATACCTAAAACTCCTGAGCTTCCGGGGGCTCTGCCCCCTGGACCCCACCAAGGGCCCTAAGGCGGGCCCCTGGATGCTCATCTGACCTTAATCAAATACCTAAAACCCCTGAGCTTCCGGGGCTCTGCCCCCTGGACCCCAACAAGGGCTCTAAGGCGGCCCCCTGGATGCTCATCTGACCGTAATTAAATACCTAAAACTCCTGAGCTTCCGGGGGCTCTGCCCCCTGGACCCCACCAAGGGCCCTAAGGCGGGCCCCTGGATGCTCATCTGACCGTAATCAAATACCTAAAACCCCTGAGCTTCCGGAAGCTCTGCCCCCTGGAACCCCACCAAGGGATCTAAGGCGGGCCCCTGGATGCTCATCTGACCGTAATCAAATACCTAAAACCCCTGAGCTTCCGGAAGCTCTGCCCCCTGGAACCCCACCAAGGGATCTAAGGCGGGCCCCTGGATGCTCATCTGACCTTAATTAAATACCTAAAACCCCTGAGCTTCCGGGGGCTCTGCCCCCTGGACCCCACCAAGGGCCCTAAGGCTGGCCCCTGGATGCTCATCTGACCGTAATTAAATACCTGAAACCCCTTTGCTTCCGGGGGCAGACCACACCAAGGGCCCTAAGACGGCCCCTGGATGCTCATCTGACCGTAGTTAAATATTAAAACCTCTGAGCTTCTTGGGGCTCTCCCCCCCCCCCCCTTGGAACACGTAAATTACCTTACAGAGGGCCCCTGGATGCTTATCTAACCGTAATTAAATACCTAAAACCCCTGAGCTTCCGGGGGGCTTAGCCCCTTGACCCCCTGCCGAGGCTCATGCCCTGGACCCCACGCCAATTTACGCTCTACCTGATCGATAATACTTCACTTTGAAAAACGTTCCGCGGGACCTGCATGTAACGTGTAAGACTGGTGGTGATGCAGATTTTTCGTCTGCCCCCCCCCCCCTTCCGAACTTTTTTTCTCATTACGTCACTGCCTCTGGAATGTGAGACCCCTGGAATGTTTGCCCCCCCCCCCCCCCAATCCCAAACTGCTTCCGGCGCGCCTGGTTGTGAGTGGTGAGTGCGTAGAAATCATCATGTGTGTATGGGGAGAGGGGGCAGGAGTTGAAGTAATTACGTGTAACAAACCTTTGACGTCCCGTTACAATCTGGAAATGCTGGAAGAAACTAGGTTTCGAAATCGGGGCCTCTTGTAAGCTGACCAGAAGCCAGACCACTGGACATACGTTTTTGCTCACACGTAAACATGTAGCCCATACACACATCAAAGAAGATAACCTGACTTCGTTTTTCGTTCAGTTATCTAAAGACATGATTTGTTGAATTGAGCATATTTTTTTCTTCTCATTTTTTCTTTCTTTTGTGGTTTATTGCTCTTTAAAACCCGAACTTTCCGAGGACAGTATCCACTAATGATTTCTTGTCGGCAGTGTTCTCTTTAGGTTCATATCTCGTTTTTTCGAAGAAGGTTGTAAGTCGTGTCATATCTTCATCTCCCATTTCTATTTTGCCTGGTTTATCCAGGCTACCGCATACGATCACAGTGTCGGCAAGTTCAAATGTCAAAGGTTGTGACCTCCTGAACGATTCCATCCTGACTTCAAGAGTGTTTGGTTTGCAGTCGCTAAAATCATGGACAATCACAGCCAGCTTCTTCTTTCCTGAAATATTGAAGAAGAAGAAAGGGTAGATTTTGATTATCACCCACTATCGTTTCAAAGACAACTTTAATCTCTGAACATTGATTTGTGTTATTCAAGCCAATTTCGGTGTCCTGATTATTAAATTTGACGTCTTCAGCGATTCGTGAACGAAGGTAAGTTGATTAGAGTGTGGAAAGATTATATGAAAGCTAAAGGTTACAATATCAACTTTCATGAGTCAATGCATTAACCATATTCTGGAGAAAGATCCCTTGAACTGGTAAACTAGTCGTGAGAAAAGTTCGTCTCTATTATGAGCACGGTCCCAACAACACTTATGTCATAATTTAAATTATACATATCATGACTGTGTACCAAAGGGGATTGAAATTGTCAAAATAAACATATAAAGATTTAAAAAAAAGATAACATAAGGACTTTGCATAAAACAAGCTTAAACATTGGAAAGAACAAACAAAAATCTATACTACGACGTCATTTAAAAAAGTATTAACTTACCAATCACATCATGGCAATATTGCAGATATTTTTCGTAGAGAGCGTTTAGTACATTGGTGATTGAGAACCCTCGATTTTGGACTGAATGACAGAGGACCATCACATCAACGGGGTCGTTTGACGGAAACCTGAATGAATCAATGTCGTTGTATGGTAGGCTCCGGAAACGGACGTCGGCGATCATATGCGGCTGTCCGATTTGCAACTCGGTAAGCTTGGACATGAACCCTTTGACGTTGTGCTCGTAGGCGGAAGAACAGACTGAGATTGAGATACGACGAGGCGATGAAGTTGCGTGTGACCTTTGAGGTGCAGATGTGACATTTCTTCCAGCAGCCATTGACTGCTGGTCAGGTGTACCTTGGGTGTGTGCCGCTGCCGCTGCGATAGTTGTGCCTGGCCTTCGCTCCCCTATGAATGCTTTACTCGGTGGATTTAGGTTCCTTTCATCCATGCTAGCTGTAGGTTTCTGGTGAGAACCACCGGATGTGTTTTTCTTCGGTAGACCTACAAAACAGGCATTGAGAAAAACATACTATACTTCTTGGTTCTTGTTTATCATGCCCACCGCACACTATACAATCTGATTACGATCAAATTTGAAATATAGCATTTGAGATGATTGATCATTGAAATATTATGTAAATCCTTAATGATTGAAAATATAAATGTTCATATGATTACGAAAATCTCAATCTTGTGGGATGCCATCCTTTCTTAAAAAGATGAAAATGCTAAATCGCTCAGAATCGTAGTGACGTCAGACCAGTATTACGATAGTCTACTATTTGAAGCCGAGTCGGCTTCTACGACTGTCTAGTCAGGGATATGATCCATAGTCTACGTTCATGGACACTTGGAAATTCGGTTTATTGTGTCGGATGGTACTTTCCGACATCGTTTAAAATGATTAATATATGAAAAGCCCCACGGCCTGTCTGTTGGTCGAGATCTCGGGAGGGTTGACGATTTTAGAAAGTGAGTGAATTACTGTGAAGACTGGAAAACCCTCGAGGTGGGACAGTTTAATAGCTATTACGTACATGGTCGCTTAGCCTGTTCAGATGAAGGCTTCCTTTTATTCGCCGACCGCTTTGTCTCGTTATCCTCAGCTTTAGCACTGCAGATCGTAGCCTGATCGTTTCGATCAACATCTCTTGGATCCACGCTAGATCCTTCGGATGTGCTATCTTGACTCCGTCCTATCGACGGAATTGATTCCCCGATGGACCTAAAAGCTTTAAAAAGAGAGAGAAAGAGAGATACTGTACATATCTTCAATGACACACGTAATATATATGACAAGACTACATGACCAAATCGGACATTTCAATACAGCCTCATGACATTATACATGGGGCTTATATCCGAAATTAAACTTTCTCCCCTGAGCAAGGAAGGGTTTTCCAGGTCTGATAAGCATTATCTAGCCACAACAGATAGGCAGGGCAACATTTATTGATATTTTAGCTATTTTGTCGTCACATTCAACATCTTGTTGGCCAATATGTCGGCGAATTAGCCTGGACTGGCCCTCCAAAAAAAAAAAAACTAAATAGATAATTAAACTGGAATGGAGGTCATTTTAATCAAGAACAAAATTATGACAGTGTGCTTTTCATGACAGAATAGATTTTGAGGTTGGAAAGCTTTAGTCACACCTTCCTTTTTGTTTGAATCATTATATAATTATAGAAATCTTTGACACTTCATGGGCAATGTTTGTTTATGTTTATAAATAGCATATACAGAACCAGCGGCGTAGGCAGGATTTTTTTCAGGGGGGGGGGGGGGCTAAAATCAAAAGGGGAGGTTTTCCAAAACAACATACATAAAACATACACATAAAAAAAAACTCGAGGGGGGGGGGTTTAACCCCAAAACCACCCCATTGCGTACGCGCCTGTACAGAACTAAAACAGGATCACAGCAACAACAAAAACACTGATGTTGTAATGCATTACTTACAGGAAGACACTTGGTTTCCAAATGTAACAATACCGTCCTTTGCTCTCTGTTTAAATCCTTGTTTCTCTGTCATTTGATTAATTATTTCTTCGGGAAATGTTGACGCATTCTTCAGGAACTCAAGCACCTTTTCTCGGTCTGCTTTTTGCATCTGGTTTAGGACCTGCTCTTTCTTCTCGATATGTCCGCATATTATCTGAAGGCTGGTGGTCTCGAAGGCCTTTGGTTGCTTATAACTGAATGAACCCATGCGAGATGAATGAACTGCTTCATTCATATCCTCAAAGTCATGGACGATCACCCCCATTTTGTTCTTTCCTGGAAAAAATTATAAAACTTGATTTGTCGAAATAGCAAGAAATATTCCAGCATTATATAAGATAGGATTCATTTCAAATTATATTGTCGTGAATTTTCCAAAGATTTGTTAACATGATCTTGAACATTGCCCCTTTTCAGATTTATTGAATTACACGGAATCACACCAATTAAGTTATAATAACAGAACAAAGGCCACACTACGAATGTACGGGGTGTCGTTCGAATGATGTATTGGAAATTACACTCCATCCTCCCACCACCATCCCCCGCGAAATCTCAGCTAAAGTATTTTAGTTTGTGTTCCTTATCGGCACATCCCGAAACTTACTCTGTTCGTTAAAACAAATAAAAAAATTAAAATCTCTGAAAGCAAGAGTCGAATATATTAAGAGCCACTTCCATTTTTTTACATTTGCCCTTGTCGCCATTAATTTTTTTGGAAACATTTTTTGAAATATGACCACATTTTTTTTTTTTTTTTTTTTTTTTTTGGGGGGGGGGGGGAATCTTCAGCTAACTTGTCTGCCAATGTGATCAGACAAAACCTACAATCAGAATGATCTCGCGACAACCCTTGATTCACCATCTTACAGATCTTGCATCACCTGCAAGCCGTTTTACTTAAGAAGGAGCAGTAATTACCTACGACTTTCGCACAGTATGGAAGATATTCATCGTACAGGGCATCCATGACGTCTGTAATGGCAAACCTTCTGTTGTTGATAGAGTGGCACAGAAGCATCACATCGACCGGGTTTTCCTTTGGGAATTTATAGTGATCGAGATCGTTGTACGGTAACTCATGGAACTTGACTTCTTTGATCAGTTTCGGATGAACATCCATAAGATCTGTCAAGAAGGACACAAGGCCTTGTACGTTGAAGTCATACGCCGATGTACACACTGATATGGATACAGGACGTTCTTTGATGAGATCTCCAACAGTGAGTCTCGCTTCTAGCTCCACTGAAGAGAAAATAATGTAATGTAAATTTTAGTGGGATCAAAGTAGAATCCTCTTCTAGTCAGATGGGGATATAATCGAACACCTCAAAGATTTACATAATCCGGGGCTCGAATTTTTGTTAAATTCTTATTGAGATGATAAGACACGTCTTCATTTTGTATCAAGTATTTTATCCTACTAGATATTTTAGGGGATCACAGCAGAATCGTCTTGTAATTAGATGGGGCTGTTACCGACCACTTCTAAGATTACCATAACCCGATGATTGTATCGTACATAAATGATAAGTCATTAACCAGGTAAGTAAAGTATTTCAGCAAATCCTTGTTTAATGCTCGCATTTTTTATACATGTTTATGGAGATGATAGGATACTTCTGCATATTGTATCAAGTATATAACCCTACTAGAGATCCGTTCAGAGAAAGTGAAGTGAAATGACACATACAATGTAAATTTAGGACTTGGTAAGATACGGAACATCAATTCCTTGGAATTGCCCAATAATACATTTCAAACTAAACCCTATTCTTCCCTTGCATCGCACCTTTTTTTGAGTTTGTTCCTTTGGGTTTGGGAGAGGAATCAGTTTTCTGTGGATCTCCCTTTTCCTCTTTATCTGTCTGTCCAGAATAATCACCAGGAGCACCTTTAGTGTCAGTGCCAGGTCCCGCTACTGGCTCCACTGAAAGAAAGAAAGTAATGTTAAGTCGATTTCAGGGGGATCAAAGCAGAATCGTCTTGTAGTGAGATAGGGATTTTATCAAACACCTCTATTTAAAGATTACCATAATCCGATGATTGTATCATAAAGGAATGATAATTCATTAACCAAGAAAGTAAAGAAATTAGCTCGATGTTTTGATGAATTCTTACGGAAATGTAAGGATACGTCTTCCTACAAGAGATTTTAGGGGGATCACAGCAGAATCGTCTTGTAATTAGATGGGGATATTATCGATCACCTCTAAGATTACCATAATCCGATGATTGTATCAAAAAGAACTAATAAGTCATTGCCCAAGTAAGTAAAGTAATTTTTGAAAATCCTTGTTCACACCTAGCACTTTTGATATATTCTCATGGAGATGATAGAAATCGTCTTCTTATGGTATCAAGTATACAACCCTACTAGAGCTTGGTTCAGAAAAGGTGAAGTGAAATGACACATTCAATGTAAATGTAGGACCTGGTAACGTACGAAACATCAAATATCTTTGGCCTGGCCACTAATAATTATCAAACTAAACCCTATTCTTTCCTTGCATCGCACCTTTTTTTGAGTAAGTTCCTTTTGGTTTGGAAGAGGAGTCAGTTTTCTGTGGATCTCCCTTTTCCTCTTTATCTGTCTGTCCAGAATAATTACCAGGAGCACCTTTAGTGTCAGTGCCAGGTCCTGCTACTGACTCCACTGAAAGAAAGAAAATAACGTAAAGTCGCTTTTTAGGGGGATCTCAGCAGAGTATAGTCCTCTAGTGAGATGGGGAAACTACAGACCACCTCTAAGATTACCATAATCTGATAATTGTATCGTAAAGAAATGATAAGACTGAGGTTGTAATGTATTACAGCCAATCCTTGTTCACAGCTCGCATTTTTTAAACATGTTTATGGAGATGATTAGATACGTTTTCTTATTAAAAAATAATATTTTTGCTTATATAGCGCTAAATATGAAGGGCATATCCGAGTTTCTAAGCGCTTTACATCATTACCTGGTCATCGGATTCTGGCTTGCCCGCACACAATGTATGTATTTTTTTCTATATTCCGTTCGTAGCATTCCAATATCTTTGGCCTGGCCACTAATAATTATCAAACTAAACTCTATTCCTTCCTTTCATCGCACCTTTTTTTGAGTTGGTTCCTTTTGGTTTTGAAAAGGAATCAGTTTTCTGTGGATCTCCCTTTTCCTCTTTATCTGTCTGTCCAGAATAATTACCAGGAGCACCTTTAGTGTCAGTGCCAGGTCCTGCTACTGGCAGCACTGAACGAAAGAAAATAATGTAAAGTCGATGAAATCTTACGGAAATGTAAGGATACGTCTTCATGTTGTATCTAGTATTTATCCGTACAAGAGATTTTAGGGGGATCACAGCAGAATCGTCTTGTAGTGGGATGGGGAAACTATCGATCACCTCTAACATTACCATAATCTGATGATTGCATTATAAAGAAATGATAAGTCATAACCCAAGAGAGTAAAGTATTTAAGCAAATCCTTGTTCATAGCTCCCATTTATTAAACATGTTTATGGAGACGATTCGATATTTCTTTATATTAATAATAATATTTTGGCTTATATAGCGCAAAATACGGCGGGAATATCCGAGTTTCTAGGCGCTAACATTATTACCCGGTCCTTTACATTATTACCCGGTCATCGGATTCTGGCTTGCCTGCACACAATGTATGCACTTTCTCTATTCCTTAGGGAGCATTCCAACAAGAGCAACTAAGCTCGAACTGCTAAGCAAACCACATTGGCTTTCGCATCATATCGGGTACCCATTTAACACCTGGGTGTAGAGTGGCAAAATGTAAAATAATAATATATCTTGTTTACCCAGTATTCATACTGTTCTCTCTGAGGGTCCTGCAATCATAGCATTACCCCGGCTTTAACCGAGCTACCATTAAACGGTGCTCAAGCATTCAAGGAATTTCTTCCTACCGGGTACCCATTTACCTCACCTGGGTAGAGTATAGCAAATGTAGATCAATGTCTTGCCAAAGGACATTTGTGTTGCGGCGGGACTCGGACCGCGGACCAGGTGATCGACAGTCCGGTGACGTATCCACTCGATCACAACACCTCTACCTATTGTATCAATTATAAAACCCTACTAGAGCTCGGTTCAGAAAAAGTTAAGTGAAGTGACTCATACAATGTAAATTTAGGACTTGGTAACATACGGAACATCAATTCCTTGGAATTGCCCAATAATAAATATCAAACTAAACCCTATTCTTTCCTTGCATCGCACCTTTTTTTAAGTTGGTTCCTTTTGGTGTTGAAGAGGCGTCAGTTTTGTGTGGATCTCCCTTTTTCTCTTTATCTGTCTGTCCAGAATAATTACCAGGAGCCCCTTTAGTGTCAGTGCCAGGTCCCGCTTCTGGCACCACTGAACGAAAGAAAATAATGTAAAGTCGATTTCAGGGGAATCACCCAAAATCGTCTCGTAGTGAGATAGGAATATTATTAAACACCTCTCTAAGATTACCATAATCTGATAATTGTATCGTAAAGAAATTATAAGACTCAGGTATGTAGTGTATTACAGCAAATCCTTGTTCACAGCTCGCATTTGTTAAACATGTTTATGGAGATGATTGGATACGTTTTCATATTAATAATAATATTTTTGCTTATATAGCGCTAAATACGAAGGGCATTTTCGAGTTTCTAAGCGCTTTACATTATTACCCGGTCATCGGATTCTGGCTTGCCCGCACACAATGTATGCACTTTCTTTATTCCCTTGGGAGCATTGCAACAAAAGCAACTAGGCTCGAACTGCTAAGCATACCACATTGGCTTTCGCATCCTACCGGGTACCCATTTAACACCTGCTGGGTGGAGAGTGGCAAAATGTAAAATAATAATAATAATATGTCTTGTTTACCCAGTATTCATACTGTTCTCCCTGAGGGCCCTGCAATCATTATTATTATTACCCCGGCTTTAACCGAGCTACCATTAAACGGTGCTCAAGCATTCAAGGAATTTCTTCCTACCGGGTACCCATTAACCTCGCCTGGGAAGAGTATAGCAAATGTAGATCAATGTCTTGCCAAAGGACATATGTGTTACGGCGGCACTCGAACCGCGGACCTTGTGATCGACAGTCCGGTGACGTATGAACTCGACCACAACACCTTTACCTATTGTATCAAGTATATAACCCTACTACAGCTTGGTTCAGAAAAAGTAAAGTGAAGTGACACATACAATGTAACCTGAAGACTTGGTAACGTACGGAACATCAAATATCTTTGGCCTGGCCACCAATAATTATCAAACTAAACCCTATTCTTTTCCTTGCATCGCACCTTTTTTTAAGTTGGTTCCTTTTGGTTTTGAAGAGGAATCAGTTTTCTGTGGATCTCCCTTTTTCTCTTTATCTGTCTGTCCAGAATAATTACCAGGAGCCCCTTTAGTGTCAGTGCCAGGTCCTGCTACTGGCACCACTGAATGAAAGAAAATAATGTAAAGTCGATTTCAGGGGAATCACTCAGAATCGTCTTGTAGTGAGATAGGAATATTATTAAACACCTCTCTAAGATTACCATAATCTGATAATTTTATCGTAAAGAAATATTATAAGACTCAGGTATGTAGTGTATTACAGCAAATCCTTGTTCACAGCTCGCATTTGTTAAACATGTTTATGGAGATGATTGGATACGTTTTCATATTAATAATAATATTTTTGCTTATATAGCGCTAAATACGAAGGGCATTTTCGAGTTTCTAAGCGCTTTACATTATTACCCGGTCATCGGATTCTGGCTTGCACTTTCTCTACTTCCTTGGGAGCATTCCAACAAAAGCGAATAGGCTCGAACTGCTAAGCATACCACATTGGCTTTCGCATCCTACCGGGTACCCATTTAACACCTGGGTGGAGAGTGGCAAAATGTAAAATAATAATAATAATATGTCTTGTTTACCCAGTATTCATACTGTTCTCCCTGAGGGCCCTGCAATCATATTATTACCCCGGCTTTAACCGAGCTACCATTAAACGGTGCTCAAGAATTTAAGGTATTTCTTCCTACCGGGTACCCATACCTTATTTAAGTATTTTAAAGGCAAAACAAGAATAACCTGTTCTGATATGATACATGTAGTAATTACATGTTTATATTGTATGTGACAATGGATAAAGTAAGAACAAAACAACGCGAATGCCGAGAGTTTGTTCATATAGATCATACCGCAAAAAAATTATCATTACGCAAAAGCAAAGTTCTTTCTCGTTCGATTCGAGTACAGGAGTCGTGCAGTATTTTGTTTTGATATCAATTTTGTATCGAAATTTAACATGCAAGAAGGTGGAAGTCAAATTGTCTGTGGAATGATGAATCATTGTTTAGACAAATTACCTGAAGGAGAAGATTTTCGGTTGTCTGTCAATGGGTCGGATCCGGTGGTGGTGGGTTGAACTGACTTGGATGGCGATGTAACACTATCACCATCGCTAGTTTGGACCGCTTCCCGTTGCTCCTCAGCTCCTAATGGGTGAAGTAAAGTTCAGAGTTCTTATCGTCAGACGCAATATAACTGTTTACCATAATGCTGTCTCCGGGACACCCATAGTTAAACCGAAGTGACATGGTCCAGTTTTGTTCGAAGTGTAAGTACTAGGAGCAGAGACATCTTTACGGTCGAAATGGATATCCGGTACAATTCGAATCAAATAAAAGGTTATGACTTCGGAGTTTGAGCTAATTAAACATAACTTATTATATCCCTTATCGCAGGGGCGTACGCAGGATTTTTTCAAGGGGGGGGTTTTAAAATATTTTGCTCCCGAAAATTTGAAAATCGCGCCGGCCGAAAAGTCGCTCAGGGGGGGGGGGGGGGGGGGGGGGGGGGGGGGGGGTAAGCGGACACTTTTTTTTTTTTTTTTTGGTCTCAAAATTTCAAAATTTGACATTTTTTTTCGTTGGGGGGGGGGGGGGGGTAAGGTCACCTTATTTAGGTTAATTTTTTTTTTTTTTTTTTTTTTTTTTTTATAATAAAAAAATAAAAAATAAAAAAAAGCCAAAGGGGGGGGGGGGGGGGTTTTAGGTTTTTTTAGGGGGGGTTACATACTAGTACTAGTACTCACTGGCGTACTGGTGGGGGGGGGGGCTTGGGGGGGCGCCAGCCCCCCCAAATAAAATTGAACCATGACTTATTTTCACAAGTAATGTATAAATGTTCGTGATATCACATGATTTTCAACAAAATGCTATAGTTTCTCCATTATTTCTTGCAAACTGACCCATTCCCAAATAGCCAGGAAGAGCATATGTTTGTTATAGTTACTAAGGGCCTTAGAGTGGCCACTAACAGTAACACTAATTCCTTTCCAGAGCTACTGTGCAAAGCACTGTCGGGAGATAACATGCTACCCACCACTCGGGCTGAGCATGCACAGATTTGCGAACTAGCGTTCCATACTTACATCATGTAACACTGCACATATACCGTTAAGGGGCCCAGTGGGGGGAATTGAATTCAGACAAGATTAGTATAGAGAACGGTATAACGAATCGTCTTCTTTCTCTAATAATTTAACGAAACATCAAAGCTTCCGCGCTTCGCGCGGGAGGGGGGGGGGGGGGAACTAATTTTAGACTAGGATTAAGAGTCGAGAACGGTACAACGAATCGTAATTAATGAAACTCGAAAATGATTTCAGACAAGGATTAAGAGTAATAATTAAATGAAACGACAAAGCTTCCGTGCTTCGCGTGGGAGGGGGGAACTGAATTCAGATAAGGATTAAGAGTCGAGAACGGTTCAACGGTACAAGGAAAATGAATGAATCGTCTTCTTTCTCTATAAATTTAATGAAACGTGAAAGCTTCAGCGCTTCGCGCGGGATGAGCGAAAATGAATTCAGACAAGGATTAAGAGTAATAATGTATTAAAACGTCAAAGCTTCCGCGCTTAGCGCGGGAGGGGGGAACTGAATTCAGACAAGGATTAAGAGTCGGGACCGGTACAATAAATCGTCTTCTTTCTCTAATAATTAAATTAAACGTCATAGCTTCCGCGCTTTGCGCGGGAGGGGCGAAACAAGCTTTAAGAGTCGAGAACAGTACAACGGATCGTCTTTTTTCTCTAATAATTTAATGAAGTGTCAAAGCTTCCGCGCTTCGCGCGGGAGGGGGAAACTGAAAAATAACTTTGTTTCTGGCCCCGGGTTTAAAGGGTTAAATTTGTAGACATTTGGACATTGGCATTTTTATATTTGTCGGTAATAATATTGGTGGCTCGTTTTGTCGGTAATCGGCGGCCTCTACACCCTCCCCCACTGAAAAAGATCTAGCGACGCCCCTGATAACGACACAGTTTATACACTCGGAATAATTTTTGCAAGTACTACTGGTGAAGTACCGGACCACCGTCTTTGTGCATTGTGCGGCATCAAAGCATAATTTATACAACGTCTCACGACGTGACAGATCACTTGTCTCTAACTTCTAACTAATCAGAGGGCCTATTTTTTTCTATGAAGTGCCGGTGGACATTAATGCACCAAATGTGGTTCTCAAATTGCAAAAGATTCCTACACTTGGAAGGGCTAGGAGAAAACAATTTTACGTCATATTTCTCCAGGAAGTGCCTGAAAATGCGTCTAAATTGGTTCTAAAATTGCAAATGCTTCTTACTCTGGGAGGGGGCTAGAACCCCCTCCCAGACCCACTCCCTGCTTGGTCGCTCGGCTCCCTCGCCGTTAAAGCCTCGTTCTGTTGCTTCATCATTTTATATATATTTCACCCCATGCCATTTTGTGCCCCCCCCCCCGGTAAGAAATTCCTGGATCCGCCACTGATGCCCATACCCCTTGAGCTTCGGGGGCTTCGCCCCTTGAACCCCACCGGGGCTTTGCCCCTAGACCCCACTTTGAGAAACGTAATTCAGCGGGGCCTGCATGTTAGAGTGGGGGTGATTCGGATTTTTTTTTTGTCACCCCCCCCCCCCCCCCCAAACGGTTTTGCTCATTACGCCACTGCTAGTACTAGTACTACTACCGGTGAAGAAGAACCAAATTTTGACTTGATGACAAACAGTCAGATTGAGCAAATAATGAGAGATATCCCTGACTCTGTCAGTGTCCTAGATGATATCACTGGTAGTCCACCTCAACGTCAACCCCAACCACCTACTATGAGACCGTCACAGTCAGCAACACTGAACATGAGGAACCAGCAAACAGTGCAGCCGCAGTACATATTTCATAGTTGTACTGTTAACATTTACCACAACTAAGAAGGAGTGAGAAAAGCCTTGTACATGAGTTATTGTTTTATATTTTCGTGTTCTGAATTGTTCCTGCTGTTAACTATTTGGTGAAAATTTCCTTGGAAAACTTTGTTGAACTTTAGGATGAACTCCTTGAAAAAACTTTCTTGAACTTTTGAATGTACTCCTTGAAAAACTTTGTTGATCTTTTGGATGCATCAGGATCAGTGATACATGTATATAGATTAGACTATAGGTATAGGCAATAGGTAAGTTACAACTTTTTCTTTTATTTCTTTTTATAATTTTTTCTTTTTCTTCTTCTTCTTTTTTTTTTTTAAATTTCTTTTTCTTTTATTTCTTTTTGAATGTGATGTGAATGTGAATGTCCAAGGAATAGTACAGGTGGAAGGGATATAAAACAAATATACAATGACTCATTCTCGGAACAAGCTGAAACTATTCGCATCGAAGGAACATCAAATAGTACTATTCTCCCGAGGGCCATCCTCGATTTTCATTGTATATTTGTATAATATACAACTTATCAATAATCATCGATTACTCTGTGTTGCCTATAGAAATCATGTTCTCACTAATATGTTATTGTCATCCTTGTACATTTAGTTTAATAGGTGACGCACAAGGATGTTGAAATTGCCTTGGGTAGATTTGTTTAATGACCTATTCGATCATTTTGATGGTTATCTAAGCAGCAGAAAGAAGATAACTATTGAAACTTCATACCTTCTTGTGAACGCAAGTCACCTGCCAGGTGTTTCAGGTTTGCTTTATTTAGCGCCTCCAGCAAACCAGATAGCTGCTTTTCATCATGGGTCTTCTCTTTCCAGTCCCGTAACATGCGCAAGATTCCAGAACTATCTTTTGGTTTACCACCATATCCACAATACCCATATAGTTTTGTACGGTTGAACCCGAGATTCTGACCTAGCGAACGAGCATTTCTATACTCCTCACCCGGAAGAGCCTTGGCCAGCTTTTCAAGTTTGCTGTCGGGTATTCCACCTTAAATGTTAAGAAAAAATGACGACTTTTAAAATAGTATACATTAATGTTTACTGCTTACAAATACACGAGGAATAAGGCTCAAAAGTATAGAAGCTTAAAGGAAATAGAAAGTTTTGGTATGGGGTCATGAATTTGGTTCAAATTAACATATTGGAAGCATATGCTATCCTACAACATTCAGTGATCGTTGTCGCAGTTGAAATCGAGTCTAAA
Organism: Strongylocentrotus droebachiensis; assembly: GCA_035222895.1. NCBI lineage: Eukaryota > Metazoa > Echinodermata > Echinoidea > Camarodonta > Strongylocentrotidae > Strongylocentrotus > Strongylocentrotus droebachiensis. Next base: position 178,298 of record JAVYIG010003229.1, on the reverse strand, counting down.
TGTATGAAGTTGTAAATAATAAACTCTTTATGTTGCATAGCTCCCTCTCAAGGTCAATATATTAATTAAGCTATAAGACTAAAATCGACTGATTAGTTATTCCCGTTTGGAAATTATTATTACAACTACATATTCTGAGATTTTCATGGTCGCAGCTACCATTGTACGGCCGTAGGCGCTATTTGAAATTCATCAAAATTTACCGGGAGCACCGGTAAATATTTATATTCAATTTTTCTCGAAAGCAGAAGTGTTTTAGGGGCTAAATTTTCTCATGCTTATAATAAATCCACAAGGGCATCCAAATATATCAAAATTGCAAAGAATCACTATCCACCCAATTTTCAAAATTTCCCAAAACTTTGTATTACCTTTAACGAAACGAAAGCCTTATAGAGATGAATGCAGACCTATACAGAAGTATAGCCAGCAGTGGATTTTCCATTTGTTGTAATTTTTTTTTTTTAAGGGGGGGGGGGGGGTGGGTTAACGGCCTATGCCCTCTTTCAACTTATCCTGTCGAAAGAATACGTGGTGTAACCAGGAAGGTGAAAGAAAGGAGGCGAAACTCTTGTAATTTATTCAAACGTATTCGTGAGTTATAAAGCGTAACAATGGGATGTGTAACATTCCACCTGGCTTTGAAGTTCCATGCTCCAAACCGCGCTTCCACTGCGGGGAATTTCGGAAGCCAGGCACCAGTTTTACACTTATTACAAAATATTAAATTACCGGCACAATTTCAGTGTAAATCAAAAACTTTATATGAAGATTGTATTGGGAATAGTGCATCAAACACATTTCCAAATTTAGAACTCCGTCCTTTCTATAATTTGTCTGCCAGAGTTGGTTAAAGAAAAAATTACATCCTGACAAAAACTCAATAGTTTAGGATAATGCGATCATTTTGTGCATGTTTTAATGTCCCATTATTTGATCCATGATTTACAATCTTCAATAACATTAAGTTTGCTAATGCGTGTTTTTGCGTGTTTTTTGTATTTTTGAAGTTAAAAAAAAGAAAAAGAAATTACAAAAGTTTGAGTTCGCTTGTTCTACTCTTTACACATTCAACACTGGATGAGAAATCATTGAAATGGGCAGCGAACAGTTGCTGTGATACCATTTTCTGATGTAGGAATTCTAAATCCTGAACTTCATGCGGTTTTTCAACAGTTGCAGATAAGCGCATAACTTTTCGGCGGCTTTGAGCATGGGCAGGCGCGGATCCAGGATTTCTTAGGGGGGGGCAAAGTTGAAATTTTGCGAGCCAAATATTGGTACGTAATGGTGACAACGGCAGTGGCAACAAAACTTTTTTTTTTTAGGGGGGGGGGTAGACAAAAAAAATTAACCCACTCTTACATGCAGGCCCCGCTGAACGTTTCTCGGCGGGGGTCAAGGGGTGGAGCCCCCAGAAACTCAGGGGGTATAGGCATCTAATTACTGTAAGATGAACATATTTTGATACCTTATTTGTGACACTGGCTAGACACAAACCGGTGTTGGGTCCAGGGGGCAGAGCCCGCAGAAGCTCAGGGGTTCTATACATTAAATTATCGTCAGATGAGCATATTTTTATACCTTATTTGTGACACTGGCAGGACACAAATTGGTGTTGGGTCCAAGAGGCAGAGCCCCCAGAAGCTCAGGGGTTTTATACATTAAATTATCGTCAGATGAGTATATTTGTATAACTTATTTGTGACACTGGCAGGTCACCAATTGGTGTGGGGTCCAGAGGGCGGAGCCCCCGGAAGCTCAAGGGTTTTGGGCAATTAATAACGTTCAGATGAGTTATACCTTATTTGTGACTCTGGCAAGACACAAATTGGTGTTGGGTCCAGGGGGGGGGGGGGCGGAGCCCCCAGAAGCTCACGGGTTTGATACATTAAATTATCGTCAGATGAGTATATTTTTATACCTTATTTGTGACACTGGCAGGTCACCAATTGGTGTGGGGTCCAGAGGGCGGAGCCCCCGGAAGCTCAGGGGTTTTGGACAATAAATTACGTTCAGATGAGCATATTTTTATACCTTATTTGTGACACTGGCAAGACACAAATTGGTGTTGGGTCCAGGGGATAGAGCCCCCAGAAGCTCAGGAGTTTTATACATTAAATTATCGTCAGATGAGCATATTTTTATACCTTATAATTATGTGGAAATGGATATTAAAAAAATAAGAACAAAACAACGCGAATGCCGAGAGTTTGTTCATATAGATCATACCGCAAACAAAATTATCATTACGCAAAAGCAAAGTTCTTTTTCGTTCGATTCGAGTCCAGGAGTCGTGCAGTATTTTGTTTTGATATCAATTTTGTATCGAAATTTAACATGCAAGAAGGTGGAAGTCAAATTGTTTGTGGAATGATGAATCATTGTTTAGACAAATTACCTGAAGGAGAAGATTTTCGGTTGTCTGTCAATGGGTCGGATCCGGTGGTGGTGGGTTGAACTGACGTGGATGGCGATGTAACGCTATGACCAACGCTAGTTTGGACCGCTTCCCGTTGCCCCTCAGCTCCTAATGGGTAAAGTAAAGTACAGAGTTCTAATCATCAGACGCAATAGAACTATTGACGATAATTTAATTCATAATAAGATCTTTATTAATGGAATACACTTGGCATACATTATTGCTATATCTGGTAACCCTCATGATAGCTTCCTAGCGTGGCGATCCTATACGCTTCAGAAAGGTTCGAGGTTTGATGGAGAAGATTGAAAAGCCACGATCCACCACCTTTTTTTCCGGGGGGTGGAGGGTCGCAGCAGAATCGTCTGTTAGTGAGATGGGGTATTACCGACTACCTCTAAGATTACCACAATCTAATGACTGTATAGACAGAAATGATAAGTCAAGACTCAGGTATGTATATGAAATTTTAGCAATCCTTGTTCACAGTTCGAATTTTCGACATGGGATGGTTTCAGATGAAGCCTACACCTTAATTAGGCATGGGACAGAAAATGATAATTAGCGTTTTTATTGATTACTTGAACATTGATTCCTTTGAGTTATTTCCAACTTACCTGAACCGGACAAAGCTTCTTGAGTCCCATTAGATGAGGAGTCCTCCATATTGTTTCGTTTGATAGATTGAGCTGTTGGGGCATCTGGGGTCTTTTTACTAGGTTCTTTGATTGCTGAAAACAAGAAAGTAATCAAATATTGCTTAAAAGACTTTTATAGTGACTTGACTTGGATTGTGCCAAAGGCAGAAATTGCAGGTTGGTCATCAGTTCTGCAGATTGGTCATGTTTAAAGTTATTTTTAAAGGACAAGTACGCAATATTTTGTTTTGTAATGACTGGTGTCTATTACATACCTTACTCCACATGTTTAGGAACAGAGTATACTTTTGGTTATTTAAGAAGAGCGAATACAAACGAAAAATACTAAATAATACTAAACTGCCATAAATTTACTAGATCATACCTTTTTTTCCTTCGAGTTCTGTCGGGGAATCAGCAGGTGTTTGTGGAGAAACGCCATCCTCATATTGCTCCGTTCTAGATGTTTCCCCTTGATCGGTTCCTGGATCCGCTGCAGATTTAAAAAAAAATACATTAGCAGAACTGAATATGTTCATTACATAACGGTATGTTATATGGAAATGTTTTAAAATAAACTATTCTGAACTGTGACAGTTCGTATCTTTTAAGATAGGCCTATACCTATTTTGCCACTAGGAAAATATTAGCGAAAGTAATGAATATGTAAATAAGGTAGCATGACGGTCCTAAAAACAAGTTGAATGGATGATATGAATTTTGAACAGGATATTTAAACATGTTATAGTAAAGAGCACCGAAGTGCGAACGTTAGATTCGCTCGTCGTCCAGGTTACTGATACCAAAAACAGAGCTGTGCATGAGGTTCACCGCAAAATCATTCAAGCAACGGACTGGAGCAGGACAAATTCAGTGTTTGGCGCTGGTGTGATCACCACGCCATTGTATAGCACAAGATTATTTGGAACCAGCAAACTTGACTGAACTTGGCCAGTATGACGTCACTCTTCGGTACTCTTTAGCGTTCAGATGCATTTTACGTCATCCTGTCTCTCTATACATGAGAAGTAAAACGGGAGAAGCGTTGCAGATGAGTGCACATCCACTTTGCAATGTATTAAGGGGATGCAACTTTGAATAGTTGGTCGCCCTCGATCGCCCACACGCCAAGGAAGTGTAACGCTGTTCACTATCAAGTGTGAGAATGGTAGTCATTCAAGCCTATACCTTGATTCGACACAGGCTCTGGCTGCTCTAAGACTTCTGAATACGAGGCATTTGTATGGTATGTCTTTCCTTGTGCTATATTTTTATCTTCAGTGGCATTTTGGGCCTCCTCATATGGCTTCTTGACCTCTGTTAAAAAAAGGTAACCAAGCAGAGGAGAACAGAGTTCTTGAGACTTTACATTTTTCTCCGGACTATGTCATAGGCAACAATATATCATGTTTAAGTATTTTATACCATTCTTATTGATTCTTCCAAATAGAATAAATCACCACAATATTTTTAAATGAAAACTGTTCATGGATTGATACTCAGAGCAATATCAGTTCAAAACATTCAAATATAATTGAATATAAGCGTAATTATAATGAGGTACGAGTTGGCCATTAAGGTCTACGCCGAATTCAAGGTGGGATAATTTGCCACGAGTTTACTCTACGAATTGCAAACATTTCACGTTCAAAACATACTGTTCAAAATAATGTACAATATGTCGAATATATTCCCGACATGATAATTATATTCTCCTTTTATTTAAAGTAAGAGCGCACCTTCATCTGCTTTCGTTTTCATACCACTTGTATCTTCCTGGCTCTCGGGTTCCGCCGTCGGTTGAGCATTGCCATTTTTTGATGGCACCGTTCCGGACGGCTCCTCCGGAGTGGTTTCTGCTTCGGGTAAAGATAGAATAGGTTAAAGATAAGGTTGGATTCCGGTATAGGTAAAAGAAAACTAATTTCTGAGATTCTTATTCTTCTTTTTTATTGAAAGTGTGGTCGAATATCATTGAAGAAAAGAAACTTCTGAAAATGATTGCTTTCCAAATACCTTCAAACTTGAAATATGATGAGAAATACTTGATATGTTTGGACCACACTTTAATACCAAATGTGTTAGTAGTCCCACAGGCCCATTTCTACGTGAAGTGCAAGTGCTCTTTAACTAGGCCGAGTCAATTTCGTATCATCTTGACGATTCCAAAGTCCCACACTAAACACCAATTCTTATTTACTACATAATTAATCTTTCTCAATCAATAATGTTATAATATTGCAAGCCTAGAACTCAACTTTAATTTTAAACAAATAATAAAGTAACCTATTAAACTCAAAATGGCATTCATTCTTTTAAAGAATCCCTTCAATAAAGGTGTATACAAAAATTACTAAGTGACAAATCTTGTGTTTTGAACTCAAAAGAATTTTTAGGAGAGTCGGTATCCGTATTGATGCTCTCATTATCTTCACTGTATTAAGAAAGAAATATACAACGAAAACATTATTGGAAGTTGCAGAAATAATGAGGTTTTAAGCAGATTATTTATAATAATGCGGAGAAATACAGCTACATTGCTTGTTACTTTGGTAAAACCTAATGAGCAAAGAATTGACTAAAGCGGAGCCCTCTTATTTGTTTACTAGTTTGATTATGTTATCTATCACATATAAATAATTACCACACTATTGCTTGTCTTGATTGTACATACTTACAGGTCTATACAAAAGAAAATGCATGTATATAAATATCAGACAATCTGAACAGCAATGGGGCCAGGTCGGGGTACAAATTTAAGTGTTTTAATTATGCAAAATGAATTGCACAGCTTATGTATGATTTGCAACAAATTTAACATGCGCAGATAATTCAAACCGTATCACGGAATATGCCTACCTTCAGGACCTTGGCAAGCGTCTGTCTTAATTTCATCAGCCACATTTCGGGTCACGCCATTCTCTGTATCGCGTTCTACTCCACACTTCTCTGCTTCTTCGCCTTTGTCTGCAGTCTGAGTATTTTGTCCCTCGTTGGTGTCCTTTGTGTCATTTTCTCCTCCGTTTTCCCGCCTTCCTTTGCTCTCCTGCTCCATATCCGAATGAAATTACCACGTGTTCAAGGGGGCTATCTTGAGATCTAGATAAAGAAAAGAACGTTTATGATCTGAGCTCATTAATTGGCAGAGTATATTCATCTTTGGCAAAATTTGACTCCATTCAAATAACACGTATAAAGGCAAGCTACAAAGTTATAATAATTGGTATATGTGTTCTTTGCAATCATTATCTAAAAGCAATTTACAGTCTAAAAGTATATGATTTAAAAAAATGAATTGAGGTTTTGAGACTTAGGTTGAGATTTTTGTTTTAATTAAGAGAAAGGGGAAAAGATTTCTATTCATCTTGGGCAGTGCGATCGCTCTGAAACCCGATTCAATTTTTGATTCACAAAAACGATATTTGTCAAATTCGAATATAATTGGATGAATGAGTTTAGTGAGATTAAAAACAAAAAACAAACAACGGAAAAGATATCAATGAATTTATACGTATTTTTAAGGACAACTGCTGAGCTATGTTATCCTGCATAAGATTTTTGATCAGTCGACACATTAAATAGTAATATCTATATGTATAGCGTAATTATAGACCCTTCATGTCATTAGCTTATTTGATCGCCTATTAACAAAATCACAAAATCTAGACCCTTGTGTCCTTTTTTCCTTCACGTTCCACTTCTTAGCATGTCTCTCTCTCTCTCTCTCTTTCACAATCCCTCTTCTCCCCCCCCCCCCCTCCTTCTCTCTCTCTCTCTCACTCTCTCTCTCTCTCTCTCTCTCTGTATCCATTACCTTCTATTAGAAGGTTGAGAGTATGTAAAGTTTTCACCAGCACTCTTTTCCTTCTGTACAACCACAAAATGAATATTACTCCCCACTTTTTACGATTCAGAAGCTTCAAAATACCAACCATATACTTTGTTCACAATCATCCATAGGGGGGGGGGGCGGGAAAGGGGTATTCGTCTAATACGGTACACAGGAATGTGCAACTTCTGGTCGCTTTTTGCGCAAAAACAGAATCCATAAACGTGGGTTATGATTTCTATGTTTGAAGATCTATCAATATGGACCCACTTGTAGTACTTGGTCTTTAACCTTGATCACTATCTTCTTCAGAATAAAAACACCTCACCCATATTTTCGCTAAAGTGCAAATTCCACATGCAAAAATATTTGAAATCATTTCATTTTCCATCCAAATTCCTGATCATGGGTACTTTTTTTTTTTACAACAAATGGCCCTTGAAATTACGATGGGTATGGATTTGAAGGCTTCAGCTGTACACCCCGGTATTAAACTGTTTGACCAGGTTGGCGACTATACCGGCTATAACGAAAAACAGACCAACAACAACAACCAATGCAAAAAGTCAACGAGCCAAGTTACGTTAGTTTTGTTTACATCCAAATAACAATCAGGGGCGGATCTAGGGGGGGGGGGTCGGCGGTTTAAATCCCCCCCCTCCCCCTTTGGGCGGCCAAGTGAACAAAAAGGGGGAAGAAGAAGAAGGAAAAAAAGGGGAGGGAGAAGAAAAAAAGGTAAAACGGTCACCCCCCCCCCCCTTGGCTAAAAGCTAGATCCGCCCATGACAATATTAACATGGGATTAAAAAATTCTACCAGAAAGAGACTTTTACATGACTGAAACAATTATGTTAATATTTCAACCGCGACTATGTATGAAAATATTATCTCTCTCTATCGCCGCACCGGTTATTCGAGTAGCGGATACCATGGTACAACAAGCAGGAAAAAAAACTCCTAAAATTATATATTACTATTCATTATCATTTATTTGTCTATTTTAATGTGAAAATGATAATAATCTTACAATTCGCAAACACAACGTCTATGCAGTTATCTTATATTCATGACAGGAAGCTGAAGGTGAATATGAATAATAATTATCACAACGTCGCACAAATTAAAAAAGAAAAATATAACGGTTTGGGTTTGGTGTGTCAACTTATGATTCTATTGACGAATATGGCCTCCCGTTCTCCGCCTCTTTTGTAATCAACAGTAACAAAATCTATTTACCCTTAATCGAGTCGGTGCATGCACACACCATGAACGTTTTGGTAGAGGTCTATGCACATACACAATCGAAGAATTGCTACGTGTGTGCGCGCGCTCTGCGCGAGAGTCGAGTCACCATGATGACCTAATGGGGATTCCCCATCCCCTACGACGAAAGGTCACTGGGAATTCCCAAATACGCATAGCCTTCCTTCAGCTTCTCTCAGTTGTTGCTGTTTCGTGATTCTAGTTCAATCGATAGTTGTTACTCAAGTATGTTTTCTTATACATACATGCTAAGGCGAGGCGTCAAAAATAAATATACCAGCCAGCGGCAGCTAACTGCACTTGTGCGTCCTGGCTGTATTTTTTAAATTAGCTCAGCCAGCTACCGCCAGGCGGTAGGAAATGGCATTCAAAAGCATGCGCCGGCTGCCGCCTTTCGAATGGAAACAAAGCCTCAGATCCCAGCCTGGCGCAAGCCGGCTGGCATTATAAGTGAAAAATAATTGCCCCAGCCAGGCTTCGGCCGTAATTGCAGCCTCGATGCGCCAATACGTGAGGCGGCAGCCTGCTGGTGTCGATATTTTTGACGCCTCGCCTAAGTATAGTATGGTGAGGATATAGGGGGATGGTGTAAGATAGGAATACATAGACAAATTGTGTGACCATGATATTCGTGTAATAAGTGTCATGTAAACTTAAAATTCCGTTTGGCGACCGCTGCACCAATTTGACTGACTTGAAAAGTTTATTTCAAAATAACTCATGAGCCTATTGGAATATTCAAACCATTGATATTACTATTTTGGACTTGTACTGAACAAATGCTATTTCTTATAGTAAATCTTTTTTTTTTTTTAAATAATCAAAGGACGGCTTTTAATGGAAGAACTTGGTATGAAATCATGAAAATAAGTAATACTCAAACATTAACTATTTTTCTTTTTTACCAGTAGGCCTATAATGATGAATAAATCAAACATTTGGTCTCTAAGTAAAGTTTATGGAGACCGAAGGCTTTATTTCAAAATGACTTAGGCCTGCCTTCATAGAAAATGCAATCATGTTAATAAGTAGTTATAATCTAATTATCATTTTGAAGATTAGGCCTGCATACTGGCATTATGGCTGGTGGGTTAATTATTCATTAAAGAGGTCTTTTCACCCATCATTCCACAGAATAAGGCCTTCTTCTGACAATTTTGAATCAGTTTGCACATAAGGCTACATTATAGGCCTACTCACAAACTCACGGGCCCGAATTCACAAAGCAAGATTTGAGCTCAGACCAAGGTTTGAGCTCAAACCTCCCTTTGTTTCGCCAAACCTCCTTTTGTTCTTTACAAACCAGGTTTGTAAAAAACGCGTAAAACGCGTCATATGACGTACGAAAACCAAGGTTTGTCGACAAACCTCCTTTGTGAATTCAGGCCACGATGTCTGGGCACAGTGTACTGGCGGGATAGGGGCAACACGTTTGATCGGCCTTATATTCTATATTATTCTGCAATTGAAACCTTTTGACGGCCATGAGCAATGTCAGATTCCAAAGAGGAAGGGTATTCCAAATAAATGCTAATCCCATATGGGTCCCAAATATCCTACCAGAATGGCATGCCCATGCTATTCCCATGCAGGCGCGTACGCAGGTCACCTCACATTTGTTTTTTGGGTGTGTTTTGGAGGCCCGAATTCACAAAGCAAGATTTGAGCTCAGACCAAGGTTTGAGCTCAAACCTCCCTTTGTTTCGCCAAACCTCCTTTTGTTCTTTACAAACCAGGTTTGTAAAAAACGCGTAAAACGCGTCATATGACGTACGAAAACCAAGGTTTGTCGACAAACCTCCTTTGTGAATTCAGGCCACGATGTCTGGGCACAGTGTACTGGCGGGATAGGGGCAACACGTTTGATCGGCCTTATATTCTATATTATTCTGCAATTGAAACCTTTTGACGGCCATGAGCAATGTCAGATTCCAAAGAGGAAGGGTATTCCAAATAAATGCTAATCCCATATGGGTCCCAAATATCCTACCAGAATGGCATGCCCATGCTATTCCCATGCAGGCGCGTACGCAGGTCACCTCACATTTGTTTTTTGGGTGTGTTTTGGAGGACCCCCCCCCCCCCTCCCCCCCCCCCCCTCGCTTATTCAGCGGCTGGCTGAGTCGTTGCGTAATTTTTCAAATTTTAACCCCCCCCCCCCCCTTCGAAAAAATCCTGCGTACGCGCCTGGCATGGTCCCTTCAAACATAGCCTAACCAGGATCCTAAATAAGAATTTCGCGTGGTTTGCTCCCGAATTTACACCCTAAACGTGTCACAAAAGTGTACTTCTAAACAAAATATAAAATTGTAACCACTTGAGCATTTTGAACTGCAAAAGGGATTAACATGAGTTGTTAACAATGTAAAATATATCAAATTGCGCTTCTGTGTAAAATTCACAATTTAAAAATGTATTTCAATAGAGAAACAATAGCATCAACCTGTACACTTCCAAATAGGTTTAATGCATAGCCATCTAACACTATGAACATTACGACAAAGAGAGCGGACAAAATATACAGTTCCTCAGGTAGACAAAGGAACATACCTTCACTGCTATTATGTAAAAAAGTGAATATGCATGTGACACCTGTTCTACACATTTTTACATAATAGCAGTGAAGGGATGTTCCTTTGTCTAACCGAGGAACTGTATATTTTGTCCGCTTTCATTGTCAGTCATGTTCATAGTGTAAAGTCCTTTCTTTGAAAAAATTCAATTTTCGGATCTAGAAAAAATACCCCTAAATCCGTACACCAGCGCGAACAGCAGGATATCGAAAGGGTACCCTTTTTCTTGAAAATGGCCCAAAATGGACGTTTTTTAAACCGTATCCGGGCACCCTACCCCCTGGACATCCACCCCCCCCCCCACCCCCCCCCCCCGAATAACCACCCAGCCAACTACCCCCTAGGACAACTACCCCCGAGGGCAACCATTCTCTAGGACGATATTGTCCGGGGGCAGTTGTCGTAGGGGGTAGTTGTCCGGGTGGTAGTTGTCCGGGGTAGTTGTCCTAGGGGTAGTTTACTTGGGGGTAGTTGTCCCGGGAGTAATGGTCACAGTGGGGTAGTCCTAGCCGGAGTCCTAGAAGGTGCTGGTTGCCCTAGGGGTCGCTGTCCTCGTGGTAGTTGTCCTAGGGGTGGATGTCCAGGGGATAGGTGTCCTAGAACCTTTTTAACCCCTGAACGCGGCACCGCACGGACCGCGTCCAATCTCATACAAACACCCCTTAATGTATACGCGTTTTCTTTGTGACGCATATGCTTACATTACAGTATTCATATTTGACCGAGACCCCCTGGATACATGCACGCAAAAACGTTGCACGAACAAGGCATTTTCGTGTGTCTCCCACCCTTCTTATTTCCGGGCAATGTAATATTTATTGATTTCATTGATTTATGACTACTAACCATGAATATAAGAGTTGTCTCATGCAGGCATGATGTTAAACATGTAAAATTCCGTAGCATACCAAATATGTAATCTGCCGTAGCATATCCCCATGCGTACGTTATTGTGTACTGATACACCGCTACCACAATCACTCGTCCACACGGCAACAAGAGACGGAAACATCGTGGACAATTTTCCGTTTTATTTCATTATATTTCGTTTCGTTCAAACAGAAAGACATTACTGATAATTTACAATCATCCACAACACCAAGTAAATAGATATTTTACAACAAATAGACAGGCCCCTCTACCTTCTCATATCCGGCCATATCACTTATCCGGACGGGCGTCGGTCCCGGCGCGGCCGGATTAATGAATTTATGTGCGCCACCATCATTTTCACGCATAAACGTATGAGCTATAAGTATATGAAAATCAATAGATCTGTTTCGCTTGGATTCTATCTAACATAGGCGTTGATATTTCCGATCTTGTTGGGCAGGTTCATGCATTGGCCCCAATCTGAGTTGAGATTATGTATGATTCCGAACGACAAGGTCTAAATATCAAAAAGACCTATTGATACAATGTAACGACATGGCTTTCCATTCTCTTCTTTTTTTGTTACCTCAGAGAATGTCGGGATCAACAGATGACACAATAATTACATCTGATGAAGCCTTTCACTTCGTGCGAGATGTCCTGGGAATCTCTGCGCCGTCCACCAAGCTCAAGGCAAGTCCAAAGGACTTTCTTGAAGACATGATTCGAGCGTATTTCCATCACATCCCATTCCAGAACGTCAAAAATATTGCCACGCCCCACCACAAGAGACATGTTCCTACCGTAGCCGAGATCAAGCAGGATATTCTCAACGCTAAGATAGGCGGACTCTGTTACCAGGTCAATGTCTGCTTCTATCTCCTCCTCAGAGCTTTGGGTTTTGATGTCACGCTTATCGCTTGCGACATCGGATATCCCAGCGACCACGCCGCCGTAATCGTCCACAATATGACAAGTGAGGGCAGCAGGCATTATGTCGACGTCGGGACCGGGAATCCGTTGTTTTGCGCTGTTCCTTTTGACTTCCAGGACGAGTCACCTGTATACCATGACTCCTTCCTGCGTTTCAAGTTTTCCCGCCAAGGTGACGTCATATTTTGTTTGCATCAGGTCGATGGTCACCCAGCCAAGCATACCATGGTAGCCAATCGTATCACCGATGGGTGGTACCGGTATATCCGCATTCATTTCAAGGAAGGTGTCGAGATAGCCCATTTCAAATCCAGCATGACACCGATCTATGTCGGCAGTGATGATATGCCTATGCATTTCTTTCTAACCAGTGTCAGATGCGTGGCGTTTCCTGACTGTCGCTTTGTTTGCATCAAAGACACTACTCTTTTAATAGAAAATGAGCGTGGATGCATTTCGAAGTCCTACTTCAGGTCTCGTGAAGAGATCAAGGAGGCGTTTGCCAAATACTTCCCCCAGATTTCACAGACAATGCTGGATGAAGCCATGAATGATGAATATGTGAAGTTAGATTACGAAAAGGGGATTTTGTAATAAAATACGTCAATAAATCTGCTTATGAATTTATTCGGGGGTAATTTTCAATCAGAGAGAGGGAGAGACAGAAAGAGAGATGAGGGATTTTCATATTATGTAACCACGATAAACGGTGCTAAACATAATTAATTTGTAAACTTTCTGCAATAACTGCATAGGAGATGATAATGATATTATCTCCTTTCTGACCACAACAAAAAGACGTGTGCCATTTTGTAAAAACCGATTAGTCTAGAAGAACCCTTTGTGGTGAAAACTGCTTAGGAGTGCAATATGCACTGTGATCATTAGTTCAACTCTTCTCGCTTTCACATTATACTTCATGTAGAATATTGGCGATATAAATACTACTACATAATTATATTTCCCTTCTGTTTAGCGAAGCCGACCGATTTTGTCTGAAATATTTTTTTTAATTTCTTTTATATTCGTGTAATAGGCCGACCGATGCAACCCTACAAAAGAAAATATCGTTTGTTTGATTTTATTTCTGCATTTGTCAACATAATAAAAGTAATATACAAACTAGGAACATAATAACAATATTGTCAATATATATATATATAGATGTCATAATATAAATTATTAGACAAATCATTTCAAAATTGAATAATGAAGGAGACCGCCATGGTAAGCAAGAGATTGAATTGTATTGATACCAATTTACCAGTTTCACTCATATATCCGAATGAATTAGTTACATTGTTTTGCTTTGAATCACAATTAATAGTATAACCAATTATTTTTGTTATGGACTAGTTGGTCTTATTAATTGGTTTGCATTAATTCGTACCGAACTCTTCCATATATTTCAATAATGTATTTATGTATCAACCAAGAACTGTGTTAATTAGACATAATTTCTTTTTCACAACTTGTTGTTTATTCCTATGTGCAATCTGAATTGTAATGTTATTTATAATCCAGTTACTAGTAATTGCTGCGAAACTTTTTGTCTAATAAACCATTTTTTATTGAATTACATCGAATTCAACATTTGTTTGTATTTATCTAGTGTGTTATTAATGAATTTATGATTTGTAAGATGAAATAAGCTGGTTTCATAATTATATAGTTCGTTTAAAGACACATCTGAGGTAATTATATTTAGGGTGCTTGTACGTACGTTTAACAATATTCTTTAGAGATAATCGAAATTCATGATTTTTGGTGTGATTTTCTTTTAGTACTGAAACAAATGGGAGGGACCTCCTAAAATGCGTCACAAGTTGCCAATTCGTTTTTGGTCGATTGCAATGTCAAGAATCCATTACTTTCGTATTTTTAAGTTTTAAGACCAACTTAAAGGGATTGTGTAAATTTGCTTCAGATTCTAAAACAAAAGCCTGGATTTAGCTCATGCTGTAATGATAATTATAAACATTTAGGTCAGTCAGGAACTCCATGACTTTTCCAAGTCGATCGCCTGTCTGATTATCAAGATATTAATGATCGGAAATTGAAATCAAATTTGCGTTTTCCTAACGGTTTTCATAACACTACAGTCCATTGGGGAAAATGATTATGGTAAAACCGGACACTCAAAGATTTTTACTTTTTTGAGGCACTTCTTGAACATTTTGAAGCGCAATTTTTTAGGGCTTCAATATTACACCAAATCACATACACTGACAAGACGTAGGGCCGTGCATCGCGGATTTAACATTGTTAAACGATGCCTTTAATGGTCAACAATGAAAATTTTATTTGAGTTTATATCCCATTTCTCAGAGGACTTTCCATAAACATACATAATTTTCTAATGAACGTTTTTTAAATGAGTTTTACTGAATGGAGGATTTTGCAAACACAAATTTCAAAATGGTTAATAAAAACCTGTGAATTAATGAGCGAAAGCATGAACTATTTTCTGCAAAATATTCTACAAACCTTCCGTACCAATAAAGATGTGCGATATGGCAATTCAAAGTGCCATGATAATTCTTTGCAAGATAGCCTACTATAAAAAAAATATTAAAAAAACAATCGATTGAAATGTATTATTTATATCTTAGGCCTACACAGTGTATCAAAGTCCAGGATCAAATTTAAATGAACCGACCATAATTATGTAGGCCTACTGAGAAAAAAATTACCTGGAAATACTAGTGCGTGATTTGAAATTTAGCAAGAAGATTTAACATATTTCATACGAGACTAGTGATGATATTGTGAGTAAGTGAAAGATTGAAAGAGAAATATGCTCCATGGTTAAGCCTATATATATATGAGAATATAAATTTAATCAAATAACGAAAATTTCTCTCCTGATTGAAACTCCAGTGAATGTATGCTACACGTACCACAACTTCACATCATCAATCTAAAACAGTATAATGTGTAGAATTATGAGGCATATAAAATGTCAATTTTAAATTTACGCCAGTGTTGAATATCGGGCTATGTTCAGTTATCGCAGGAATTTAGATCGGGGAATCCCCCAACAAAGAGGTCACTGAGAATTTCCGAGTTTAGTCTTTATACCAGACGCTCATCATTTGTGTTCATGTTTACTTTCTCCTCCGTGTCATTAGGAAGGCTTATATTTTGAAATCGACTTAAAGTGGATAAAATTACATTGTCTAAGACTCTAAGTACGTTTAATGTTAAAGAGAGAACGAACGCCAACGAGTGGATAAGATGCACACTGTATATAAATAGTGGTAGACATTCAGATATCTCTACAATTTGAATAGGCAAAGTAGGTATTTCTAAATATGTAGACACATAATGTACAATGTGCCTTCTGGGCTGTGGTTAGCTTGCAATTATTGGTTCGATCAGCTTCCAGATTTTGATGATGAAATAGTCATCCCGGATGATAACGAAACAAATAAATTGAGCCTGAAAAGAGACAACCATATGATCTACGCTACCCATGACCATGAACCACAATCTTGGCTAGATGTATGCGCGACACCCGCGTTTATATGGTCAAACAGCGCAGCGCATATTGCTGGTTACTTTATATAGCAAGGGAGTAATACCAGTGTTAACATGGTAAGTCATTTGTATAAAAAGAATATTCCGCACTGATCATTGGAGACTTTAAAAAAATGACAATTTTGGCAATAGACACTTTACCATTTTGTTAACCTTTTCGACACATCTAATATATGTTGTAAATAATAACTGCTTCATTTCAGCCAAACTAAAGGCTGCTGCATTCAAGTTTTACTATTAGTATTACTAGTCTGTAAAAACAAAAATGCTGTTTATCTAAATTTTATTTATTTATTTATTTATTTATTTCTGATATTTATACAGGATATTTATACAGTGTCTTACATTTATTCGTAAATGTAGATCTATTTCCTGGCAAATTACTGGTGGAAGTTATCAACCATGCATCATTTCTTGCCCATACAGTGTAACCTAGACTACTTCAAGTTCTCTCAAGATTTTGCGTTCTTTAGATTTATACTCCTTGTTTATTAAAAGTAGAAAATTCATGAATTAATCTTGTCAAAAACATCTCCCCGAATCACACTTAAATTCCTGAAATCTAAATTTCAATTTTCAAAGGCCCACAAAAGCACGAACTGATATGCATTTTTAATTTTACTTGCCACGTATAAGATCTGGATTATGTGTATGTATGCACGTATGTATGTATGCACTTGAACAAATTCACTTGCAAAATAAAATGCTTACTGTACAAAGGAGTTATTCGAAGGTTTAACATTTGTCGGTTTGTCGGTGAATTGAATCTTTTTTCGCCGAACAATGGTAAAGGCATTGGCGTTGTGTAAGCCAGAGATCGAATCCCGACGGAGACATTTTTAACCCCCCCCCCCCCTTTGGTAATTTTTATGTGTGTATTTTGGAGGAGCCCACCCCCCCCCCCCTCCTTAGGTTTTTTTTTTTTTTTTTTTTTTTAATTAAAAAAAAAATTATACCAATGGCTGACCTAAAAAAGGTGACCTTACCCCCCCCCCCAACGGAACAAAATGTCAAATTTTCAAATTTCGAGACCCCCCCCCCCCCCCCCAAAAAAAAAAAAAAAAAAAAAGTGTCAAAGCAAGGAATATTTCAAAACATCAAAGAGAGGTTGAGGAAACCTTCTAAAAAACGACAAAAATTACAGGATGAAGACGACTGGTGTGATGCTCTAAACTATTTGTCACTGGACAGCGATGACGAATACTTTGATGCACCAGAGCCAGAGCAGCAAGTCACCAGTAAACCACTCCCTACGAGGAGAAAGAGAAAAATAGGACGCGGCAAAGAATTGTCAGAAAATAAATTTGAGGAAAAGAGCGAGATACATCAACCTTCAATTCGGCCCTTCACAGCACCCTCCACGTCTGGAGTGCGAAGTAGGAGAACATATTATGGGGAAACAAGTGAAGAACGACAACGCCAGGTGAGCCATGCCCTGTATTTGAGTGCCGTATAATATTACTCTTTAATAATGCGTTTCCTTTAATAATAATCTTAATACTACTAATACAAGTAGGTATTTGTAATAATAATACAATGATTACTTTAATTCATATAGCGCAGCATGGACGCACATGGAATGTCGATAAGAAAGAAGATTTGGAATAATTGTCATATAATTGTGTCAAGCATTGCTAAAAGAGGTAGGGTATGAACTTAGATTTGATTTGATGAACTTAAATTTGTTTTGTTTTGAGTAGGTTTCAAAATCTTTTATTTGTTAAAATAATTTCCAGGGTTCTCAGCAACAATCAAACAGTGCCGTTTTCCGATTTGGTCTGCAAGATTCTAGCACTTCCACTCCGATGAATACATATCCTTCATGTGATGAAGGATACAACACTGCATCTTCATTCTCTTCAGAATCGGACGTTCAGGCTGGTTTAAAATGGCCACTAACCATGACGGGTTACGCAGATAAAGGTATCTTGTTTAAAAGTTAAATTTTCTTCTCAAAATGAAATTCTTTACTTGTTTTCAGCTGTTTAGCCACAGCCTTTGTCGGCAATGTGATCCGACTTGACCTGACGTAATAGACAATCACCTTTAGTTCTCTAAATATATACATGAGGAGTTACAAATTTCCGAATGCCTATGAGGCTATGACCGGTTTATATTATATATAATTATACAAGTATATATCGAAAATGCTGAAAACAGGGACAATATCCAACGAGATGCAGAGTGAAAATAGTAGAAAGTGTATCAATTCACAACGCTAGGTGGAATACACAAGAGGCGTGGATTGAACTTCACAAACGCTTTCCAATTATTCTCATCAGGTGAAGTGAGCATTCATGGTCTTACAGGGTTATACCTATCTGGCTGCCACCGTCAGCTGGCGATTGGCGTCCACATCTGCACATGTTCTTGTTGTCTTTTTCTCCATTTGTTTCTATCCTAAACTTTTGGCTTCTGAATATGTGAGACCTGTCCATTCTTTGATGTTATCAAACCACTGCTTTCTCTGTCTGCCTCTCTTTCTTTTTCCTTCTACTTGGCTTTCTATTATTTGTGCTGCTAAGGGGCTCCCACTGCCACGCAGGGATATATTTATTTATATATATATATATTACATGAATCTATATAATATATTATATACAAGTACAATGATACACAGTTGTATTCAGATGAGGCCTAGGATTATTAGGCTTTCCTAGTTCTTTTTACGACTTTGATTTCCTGGGTTTTCCTATTTTCTTCTTATATGATTAGGTGTTAAGGGTGCAGGTAGTCTGTATTGTTTGAGATGACTTGTATGTAAAACTTAACATAACATAATTTAAATGAGTTAAACAAGGAGCCTTTCATATTGTGTCTTGAGTGCGTGGGAATGTTATACAGAGATGACTCGCTTTGACACAGTATATTGATACAATGGTAATTGTAAGAAAGCATTTTACCCACAAATGCAGGAAATACAATACAGTGCATCCCAGAAAAAACGAAACCGAGAATTATCGATGTTTTATCGAGTAGTGAGCACTAATTTTTTGTTTTGCCCTCGAAAATGTGGAAAATTGCAACCCCCCCCCCCCCTTGAGCACCAGGGGAGGGGACCCGTCTCCAAATAAAGATGAAATTAATGATTTTTTTTTTGCCTGTTTTTTTCTTCAAACAGATGCCCCCCCCCCCCCGGTTCCGCCACTGGGTTACACCACGTATTATTTCGACAGGATAAGTTAAAAGAGGGCATAGGCCGTTACCCCCCCCCCCCCCCCCTCAAAAAAATAATAATAATAATAATTTTAAAAAAATGGGAAATCCAGTGCTGGCTATACTTCTGTATAGGTCTGCATTCATCTCTAAGGCTATCTTTTTGTATAGCTTCTTACTCGTCATGAGCCTTATTCCTCGTGTATTTTGTAAGCAGTAAACATTAATGTGTACTATTTTACAGGTCGTCATATTTTCTTATTATTCAAGGTGGAATACCCGACAGCAAACTTGAAAAGCTGGCCAAGGCTCTTCCGGGTGAGGAGTATAGAAATACTCGTTCGCTAGGTCAGAATCTCGGGTTCAGCCTTACAAAAGTATATGGGTATTGTGGATATGGTGGTAAACCAAAAGATAGTTCTGGAATCTTGCGCATGTTACGGGACTGGAAAGAGAAGCCCATGATGAAGAGCAGAAGACCATATTTCCCAAGTCACTCCATTTGATTATGTCTGTGTAGGCTCCATGTGAATGCGATTAATATAATCTAGGATAGACTTCAGTGAGGTTTGCGGTTACACCGTGTATTATTTCTACAGGATTAGTTAAAAATGGGGATAGGCTGCTACCCCCCCCCCCCCCTCCCCTAGAAGAAAATAATAATAGTAATCATAATAAGGAATAAATAAATAAAAATGGAAAATTGACTGCTGGCTATACTTATGTACAGGTCTGCAGAAATATATAAGACTATCTTTTCGTAAAGGTTCTTACTAGTTGTACTGATAAACAATGAGCCTTATTCCTCTTTCTTGTATTTTTAAGCAGTAAACATTAATGTGTACTATTTTACAGATCGTCATATTTTCTTATTATTCAAGGTGGAATACCCGAAAGCAAACTTGAAAAGCTGGCCAAGGCTCTTTTGAGTGAGGAGTATAGAAATGTTCGTTTGCTAGGTCAGAAACTCGGGTTCAGCCTTACAGAAGTATATGGGTATTGTCCATATGTTAAACCAAATGATAGTTCTGGAATCTTTCGCATGTTACGGGCCTGGGAATCCAGGACCTCTGATGCAAAGCAGATGCCATGTTTACTGGAGGCGCTAAAGAAAGCAAACCTGAAACACCTGGCAGGTGACTTGCGTTCACAAGAAGGTATGAAGTTCCAATAGTGATCGAATAGGTCATTAAAAAAATCTACCCAAGGCAATTTCAACATCCTTGTGCGTCACCTATTGAACTTAATGTACAAGGATGACAATCACATATTAGTGAGAACATGATTTCAATTGGCAACACAGAGTAATCGATAAGTATTGATAACTTGCATAAGGTTTTTTAAGTAGTTCAAACTCCGAAGTTAATCACCTTTTTTATTATTCGAATTGTACCGGTTATCCTTTCGACCGGAATGATCTTTCAGCTCCTAGCACTTCCACTACGAAGAAAACAGAACCAGTTCGTTTTGGTTACGGACGATCCAACACTGCACCTTCATCCTCTTCAGAAGCGGACGTTCAGGTTGATCCAAAACAGTCGGCAACCAGCGATGACCCGTCCCAGTCACAACTCCCCATGAAGGATTACACAGATAAAGGTATTATAGTTATTTTTGTTTGAAAGTTATATTTTCATCTCAATGTAAAATTATTTACCTTCTTTTACCTTAAATTTTCAGCTGTTTAGCCACATTAGTCAGCGATGTGACCCCACTTGATATTTCTGAAGTAATGGACAATGACCTTCAATTCTCCCAATAAATACGAGAGGCCCTACAAATTTCCGAATGCATACGACCAGTATATATAATTTTGTATATATACATACAAATTAGCAATAGACACATGAAGCACAATAAAACAACACTGGAATTGGAAAAATGTTATCCTTTATCTTCGTTTCTAACCATCAAATAATGGATACGTATTAACTTAGTTTCATTAATTACCTTTGTTTCATCATTCAAGGCAGACTCACTGAAGCCAAACTTGAGAAAGTGGCTGATGCAATCGGTAATAATATCGACAAGATACGTCTGCTCGGAGGAAAGCTTGGTTTCAGCAACTACTGGATTAAAAATAATCCACGCGGTATATCTGGGACCTTGCGTATGTTGCATGATTGGAAACTCAGAACAACTAAAGCAGAACAGATGCCGAAATTGTTGGCAGCATTGAAGTCTTCACAACTGCAAAATGTGGCTGATCTGTTGCATCGAGAACAAGGTATGTCTTCTACATTCGCATTTATTCCATCTGTGTGAAAGAAACCTTAAATACAGAGGATAATTTGCTTCACGTGCCGTATGTTAGTTTTTGCAGCTATATGTAATAACGACAAATTTGTTTGAAAGCACACAAAAATGGTCAAAATAAAAAATAATAACAAATTTAATATCATAAACGTTTGAGGTGCCTTTTGGGGTCTACAATTTAAAAGGGGCACAAACAAAATTTGGGAGCAACAGTTTCTCCTGTGTGTACGTAACATTTATTTATTGCAAGTCTTTGCGCCCGACTTCGTCTTACCCTATTTATATCATGATATTGTATTACTGCATACAGAGAAGTTAGAGAAGCGGAAGGTCACCGTAACCCTAATGACATCCTGGCAGCTTTCCGGCATAGAGGGTTTGAAGAAAAAGCTGATGACCTTGCAGAGGGTTCGCCCTGATCTCATAGAAGCCGTGAAGGTCCTCCAGCTCCCCTTCAATGGGATACAACGCTACGCCTTCACTGAGGATGTTGATATTATGGTTCTCTGTCACTCTATCGTGAACAGGCGGTTCGCCATCACCAACATAACAAACTCCCTCTACGATGAGTTTCTCAATTACTGTAACAAGAAGCTTGGTGAGTACATGAAAAAAAAGGTCGAGTTATAGTAAAGATGAAAAAATAGTTCATGAGCTTTCTCATACTTTGTATGTCAGTCATTTTGGAAGAATATCATAGTAAAAATTGTCCCCTGAAAAGGATTGTTCGTCAAATGATCTCAGATACGAAATTTGACGAGAACTGTAGGTGAACAGTTTGTACCGAACTTTCAAGCCTCATGTGTTTGTAGGCCCAAATACCATATCTGTGTGCAGCACATGATTTTAATAATAATAATAATATTGGATTCTTATATAGCGCACGTATCGACCTTGCAAGGTCCTCAAGGCGCTCCGATTTCTTTCCATTTTGATCACTCAAGAGAGTCACAATTTATACACTGTTGCCAACACTGTAAAAAGTTGACATTGGTTCATACAAAATGTTCTTAAATTTGAAATGTCGATCTTTAGGATCCTGTTGTCTCGTTCTAAATTCCTGCTCTGAACTTAGATTACCATGACTCTAAAACATAATAATAGTCTTTCTCACAATGCATAATAACAACATTATTGGCCTATATTGGGGTACAACTCAAAGTTCAGCCTAATCACGGCTCACTCAGTAGTTCTTAGAAACTACATTATTATTAACGATAAGATCGATAATATGGGCGGTTGAAAGAATTGGAAAGGGGTATCAAATTTGTATCACTAAAGGTAAAGATAATAATCATCACTATTGTTGCTGACAATAGTATTGGAAGAAAGAGATGGATATTAATGAACTCTTTGTGTGCCACGCAAACGATCTCCCAGTGCCACAGTGTATTTTATATGCGATATGTTTACTAAAGTCTTCGAGATTATTTAAATGTTTCCAGTGTAGACTCACTCTAAATTAATGTCAAAAGGGGTATTCGTGTTGCTAATCGAGACTTAAAATTGTAAATTGATTTTGCCAAAAAAAATTGTGTTCCAAGGAGCAATCTTTCTGTGTATTGGTGCCTTTTGTTTTGTGCCAATCGGCGCACATGGTAAACTAGCAACTGTGCAAACTGGCACTGGTGGCGGAAGAACGGTTCAGTGTACGGTTTGCCAATAGTTCTTTTTGTCTTGTCCTCCTGTGCTTTCCAGGAAAAGAAAGAATCGCGGTCATTGCTCACGATTTCCCAGAGGAGAAAGACGAGGTGATGGCAGTAAGGATGAATACTTTCAAGCACACCCAGTGGTCCACCTTTGAGAAGGCGGGCCTGGCCATGATATGTGGGGTGATGACTAAGACCCCAGAGATTCAGGAGAAAGATTGGAACAGCTTGGTGAAGTTCCTGGAGGACGCTTCCAAGTCGTCTTCCGCAAATGGTGAGTAAGACATCTCTTGATTTTTTTTTTAACGAAATGATTGATTTTTTTGTTTACGAAGTGATTGATTTTGTTATCATTACATGTAAAAGGGGTATCTCACATGGAGAACTATCATAAAGTTATGCTATTTCATATTTCATACAGCTTTTTGAGAGCAATTATGAAGGCGTCATAAAGTTATAGTTTGCTTTATTCTGATTAATATCAAGCCTATTACATCTTTAACCAGGTTTATTCAATAGCCTATGTGTGTTTCTTAGTTACAAATATCACCATTAACTTATCTATAACTACCTGTGATGTTGTTAATCTTTTAATCCTCTTGATTTACGTCAGATACTATCACTCACATATGTCACAAGCCTAAAAACGACCTTGAATAACGTATTTGGCGATCAGCCATTTCTAAGACAATCTTCTTGTCGCTGCATAATTGATATATTTTGAAATAAATATATGTATATCATAAGTTCATAAATATCTACATATATTCTTTATTCTGACAACAGCTGATCACAGTCCACCAATTCTTCTCAAAAAAGACACTTCTGAATCCAAACGAAAACCAATCGAATCTGAAAAAGATAAGAATGGGAGCAATATCTTTGGCACGTCCGTGATGACATCATTAAGTCACTATATTGGGATGGTAACGAGATCCCGCAAGCCCGCCATCTATATCAGCACCTCATGGGGGCTAGACAGTGTCAAAGGACTCAAGGAAAAGTTGCAAACTTTGTTGAAGCAATCGTCCTCAAAGTATGAGATCAGGGAGCAAGTGTTGCCTTACAGTCGCCTGGAGGATTTCAAGTTTCCCTCGGAGGTGGACAGAACTGATGCCATGATTCTCTGCCATTCGGTCCATAACAGGGGGTTCAGCATCACCGATGTCCAAGATTCAATCTATGACGAGTTCCTGAAGTACTGCAATCGAGTCTTTGGTAGGTGAAAATGTGATCTTTAGTGTATATAATTATTTTGTAACGCTATCTTTATTTCGATTTATCTTGCAATCAAATTGATAGATTAATCTTACTTGATTGATTGCATAAATTAGTTTGTATGCCTTGACTGGTTGACTGATTGGTGAGTTGTATTACCACGTCATTTGAGTGCACGAGTGATTGAATGCTCGCTTGATTAAATGAATGGGTGAGTGGCTGATTGAGTGCAAGGCCTAATTGATTGCGAATTATTGATTGTATGATTTAATTTATGAGCGCTTGATTGTGTGAGTGATTGACTGCGTAAGTGATTAAATGTGTAATTGATTGATTGTGTAAATGAATGACAGATTATGTGAGTTATTGACTGTGTGAGAGATTGATTGTGTGAGAGATTGATTGTGTGAGTGATTGATTGTGTGAATTATTGGTTGTGTGCTTGAATGATTGTGAAGGCCTAAGTGATTGATTGGGCTACGTGATTTGTTGTTTGATTGAGTGGTTGCTTGTGTGGTTCATTGTTGTAGAAGTTGCTGTTTTGAGCGAGTGATTGAGTTCGTGATTTTCTGAGTAAAAATGACTGAGTAGACAATGACACTAATAACGCAACAACAAGAATAATAATGAAAATAACAACAACTACAACAATAATGATAATAATAATAATAATAATGATTGGATTTGAATAGTGCTTAGTTCCAAAGGATTCTCAACGCTGTCCTTGATTCGATAAATATATTCAGAGTTATTGTACAGGGAAGTTTTGAAGTTGTACAACTTAGGGCCACATTAGCTGCATGAGACTGTGTGATTGTGCATCTGACTTAGTTGTTTGAGTGTTTTGTCAATCGAGTGAGGGATTTATGATGAGATTAATAATATATATATCGATTGTTTAAATACGTGACGTGATGGATGTGTAGTGATTTTGATCCAGGAACCTTTCAATCGTCCCTTCTATCACCATCAAACGATTCTTTTTATTTCAAACCGAGTATCATCTAAATCTAGTACTTACCATCAGTAGACAATAACGTATTCAGTTTGTTCTTATATTCTTCAGGGAAGAATCACATGGCTGTGATTGTACACGATTTCAACTACAAGCCTGAAATCCTCGAAATCCACCTTGAGACAATTCATCGATCCCAGCCGACGACTTATGAATTGGCAGACTGTGTAGCTGTGGCAGGACAGCTCAACGTTCCCGATGTCCAACTCTTTCACGATAAGTCGACAAGTTTAGAGACGTTTGTCAGGGGATTACGCTAATTACGATGGCAGAGACTTTCAAGAAACCAATCCGCAAATTTTAAAAGCTAGTATACACGCCCCCCCCCCCCCAAAAAAAAAAAAAAATATATATATATATATATATATATCATGTTTTGGTTATTATATACCACTGTTATGTTCACATATTGGTTAGGAAATTACACTAATTATGATCGCAAAGGCTTTCAACACAAAAACCAAAGCAAAGAGCTAGTTTACATATGCATCCCTATATAAACAATCATGTTTGGATTACGTAATAACTATTACGGTTCGCACATTTCAATAGACGCAAGAAAAGGCCCGCTGAAAATTGCCATAGGGTGATTTTGCGAAGGTCTTTGCGATAGAGTTGCTAACTTTCTTTGATAAAATATCAGTTGGTAAATATTTGTCCCTCTCTGCAAGAACAATATGAAGATAAGAAATAGAGAGTCGTCTGAGCGAAAACTTTAGGCATTAACCTTACTACCATATGGATTTACTTATGTCATAGATGCCTAACTTCTCGTAATCATGCTCGTATATGCCTGCTATAAAATTTTCGATGATTTTCAGAATTATTTAATTTTTGTTATTAACCCCATTTTTGAGGTGCTAAATTTATGATTATATAATCGCTTCCGCGAAGTGTGTCAGGATTAATCATAATCATAATTAATCATGATTAATCTGCCACAAAACACTGAAAATGAACAGGTTAAAAGTTTTAATTCGGCTGTTCAAATGGCCAGCAAATTAGCAAGAGGAGCTGATATTTGTATAGGATTATATTTATACGACATGGATATCGTTTATCGTTTGAGGAATCAACATGAAATTGATGGATTTACCAAGTTTGATACCCCTATATTATTACCGAATTTGATTTCAGTTATAGCGATAAAAGATTGAAATGTTTTTCATCTTCATTTCCCTCCTCTCTTTTACTGTAATGAGTTCTAATGCCCCGGGGTGAAATAAACATGAACATATTATTGTATGGATACAAAATATGCTTGTCTATTAAAAGAGTAAAGCGATTATAACGAATATATTTCATAGATTATGCTCCCACATAATGTATGGATACTGACAGTTGAAATATATACAATTTCCATCGAGCAATAACATGTTGATTATAAGCCATTTAATGTGATATTTGGCTCAGTATATATTTGTATACTTTAAGAAAGAATGACTGTGCGATATTATTTGATGCTCGAGGGTAAGTGGTTGCATGAAGTTGTTTTTTGTTTTGTTGCAAAAGAAAAATTTGCATGAGGTGATGCTCTTTTGAAATGAATCATATATTTTGTCAATATAGATGTATTCATATGTATTACATGTATTCTATTTTTCTACCAATGTATCACTCCATGTATGTATGCTATTTAGGTGAAATGACATTGAATGGAATTGAAGTGAAAATTATCAGGCAGGCTTATGATTATATACGATTTTCTTTTCTTTTAATATGGCGGGAATAGGGAGGGTGGACACACCTTGTGTCCTCTCGGAGTATCAACGCTCCTGTCGCTATATCTATAGAATATGATTATCAATTATAGGATATGATTTTTTTGTGTGTGGATAGACCTAATGGGGACGTTCACCATGAATACAAAATTACTTTCGAAATGCATAACAATTAGCAATCCATATCACTGAATGTTTGAGGAAAGTCCGATGTAGTTAAAGAAAGTCGTGAATTATTGAATGTGTATAGGCCTATGTTAATGGTTTCCTTTAGAGCAGCTCTCTATTTTTTATGATATGAGAATGTTCTTTCTTCCTTCCTTTTTCTAAATAAGGAATAGAGAGGTAGGGATGTGTGGTACCACGTTTCCAATAAATCGAAGGTGCAGATGGGCAAGTCCAAACAATCTTGTCCTATATTACGTTACCGACCACACCTTAACTCTGAGTCTATGCATCAAGCTGAGGACTCTACTAGAGTTTAACTCGGACAAAGCATTAATTAATATATTTTATGACAATATTGCATGATACAATTCATTTATGCTTGATAACGAATGGGACATGCCGTCCAATTCCACAGATAATAATTACTCAGATAAAAATATACTCTCATAATAAATGTTTTATACGAAGCAGTTACTGTCGACCAATGGATGATAAATATATTGGGGCAAAGTTACATATGATTTCCTTCGTGTTTTTAGATTTAAATAATACGGATTGGTATAAGTAGTGGTAGTAGTAGTAGAAGTAGTAGTATTAGTAGTAGTAGTAGTAGTAGTAGTAGTAGAAGTAGTAGGCATAGTAGTAGTAATAGTAGTATCAGCAGTAGTAGTAGTAGCAGTAGTAGTAATAGTAGTAGCAGCAGCAGTAGTAGTAGCAGCAGCATTAATAGTAGAAGTAGTGGTAGTAGCAGGAGTAGTAGTAGAAGTAGAAGTAG
This sequence comes from Strongylocentrotus droebachiensis, assembly GCA_035222895.1. Taxonomy (NCBI): domain Eukaryota; kingdom Metazoa; phylum Echinodermata; class Echinoidea; order Camarodonta; family Strongylocentrotidae; genus Strongylocentrotus; species Strongylocentrotus droebachiensis. The sequence continues at coordinate 150,269 of JAVYIG010003229.1, read as the reverse complement.
TAGTAGTAGTTGTCCAATAGTAGTAGATGTTGTTAGAATGCATTTTGTTTAGTTTTTTTGTTATGTACATTATTGAAAATTAAATTTAAAATTGTCCAACTCATGACAAATGAATGCTTTCTGAAATATACCTATACGCTGGTCGTAGACAAGTTACTATACACATGGTTTATAACAAATATTCCATTTAGGCTACTACATAATTATGAGTCAAGAATTTATTTGAATCGAACTGAATTGAATTGAATATCTCTCTGTTACTAAATTGACAGTTAGGTTATATCTCACTTTGTAATGTGATTTAACTGTATTGCTGTCATACACTTTTGTGCCGAAGACCTTTATAGTTGATAATTAAGAGGCTGGTATCTTAATGTAATCTATATTTTTGCAATGAAATGTACAAAGCTACTTAATAATTATACCATAATCTGTATATTGTGGCTATTTTTGTAATATGGTTATGTGATAATTCCTCAAGGTATGGGGCGGAGAATACATTTTGGAACTTTGGGAACACATACAAACAACAACTATCCATAATCCTCTTTTGTTTGACAGTGTGTTTATTTAGATTCCTGAGTTCTTAACTGCTGGTAAGTACGTATATAGGGTCGAAATATGGGGGATTTTCCGGAACCCGGGACCTCTCGCATTCATATCAGCATGTTAATAGCATATGTTTCAACGTCTGATGAAAACGTTTAAAGAAGAAGTTGAGTTCTGGTCATGCGATTGCATTGTGAAAGAAACGGTGTGGAATCGACCAGAAAAGGTTGATCATCTAGCATATAAGAATGTGTGTTTGCAAGGTTCTGGAATCATCCAAATGATAAGAAATTTGGCCAAGTCTTGGTAAAGTTACAAACACTGTACACAGAAAGGTGTATACGGGACTAATCGAACACGTGGCGTAAAAATCCTACCCCGGAGTTTTACGATGTTACATGACATATTTAGAATATGAAGGGATTTGAAGAGCCATGTTTTTCAGGGAACATGTCTTATCTGATGTTCTTCCCCACTTGCATAATAAGAATGATAACGCTCACAAATTATGTTTCACTTCATCCCAGAACTCAACCTTCTCTTTAAGAGCTCCCTGACTCATGCACTTTACAACTCATTCAACAACTGCCTATTTTAAGAGCTTTGAGGTAAAATTGGAGCCTTGATCTGATTGTAACATTTTTGGCAAGCCTACCATTGTGAAAATTTTCACCAAAGCCTTACTGATAAATACTGGAATTTACAGTGTGTTACTGTTAATACTACACACGTGTGTTTTTTTGTTATTATGTGGCTTGAAGGAGAGTTGTTCTAGAAATTATTTGTAGCCCATTTGCATGCTGGGGAGTTCTGCTTAAGTTATGCGCAAAACTTTTGTATGTGGGAAGTGTTAGTTTTGGGAACAGATACAAGCAACAACTATCCATAATCCTCTTTTCGATTATCTAGCTCTTTACAGCTAGTAAGTACTTAGGATCGTTATACTATGATTAATCTCGTAAAATGTAGGAATATATGATATGATTATTGGATCATTTGAAATGGATAAGATTGAAAGGTGCAAGCAGCTCAAGTGGCTGATAATGTTTAGTTTACAAAGAATAAAATTCAATATAAAACTTTTAAACGTATATCATATTAAATATTGAAAACAAAAAAGATTGTCAAATGCAACATTATATATGCGCTGAATAACTGAAAGATAAACTTGAGTTCTGGTAAAAAAAACGAAAATGAATTCTCACAGAATCAAACGAAACTTACACTGAATGTTCAAGATGTCAAATAAATATCATTTGCCAAACAATTTTGGTAGAAAATGTATTCTGGCAGAGTAATGGGCATAGGAAGATAAGGAAATCAAGGTAAGTAGGACTAGGCCTGACACCATTTGTGTAGTCCCTTATACATCTTTCTGTGTACAGTGCTTGTTATTTTACCGAGACTGGGCCAAATTTATTATGATTTTGATGACTCCAGAACCTTGCAGTACACAGCAATACTTACATGCTACATGATCAACTTTTTCTGATCCATTCCACACCTTTTCTTTCACAATGCAATCGCATGACCATAATTCAACTTTGTCTTTAATGGTCAACAATGAAAACATTATTTTAGTGACTATGCCATTTATCAAAGGAATAACCGTTGATTGATTGATTGATAGATTGATTTTTATTCGCCATGCTTCCAACATACAATAGGCCTATACAAGAATAACAGATCAAAATTAAGTCAGCTTGAACAGGATAACCCACGAAAGCTACATGGCTACCTGAATAATTGTAATGAATGTATTGAGAATGACTTAAACTAAATGAAGGTTTAAACACAAATTTAAACATGAATTTATGAGCGAAAGCAGGAACAATTTTCTGCAAAATATTCTACAAACTTTCCGTACCCTGAATTAATATGTGCAATATGTCAATTCAAAGTGGCATGGAAATTCTTTGCAAGATACTATTATTTAAAAAAAACATTCGATTGAAATGTGTAATTTATGTCTACACACAATGCATCAAAATTAAATGAACTGACCATAATTATGTTGGCGTAGGCCTACTGAGAAAAAAAATTACCCGGAAAATATTTGTGCGTGAATTGTAAATTAGCAAGAAGATTTAACATATTTCATATAATTATAATTTACTTATGTAGTAACTACAAGACTAGCAATGATATTGTGGGTAAGTGAAAGATTGAAAGGGAAATATGCTCCATGAGGTAAGCCTATAATTATGAGAATATAAATGTAATCAAATAACGAAGAGTTCTCTCCTGAGTGAAACTCTGGTGAATATGTACGCTACACGTACCACAACCTCACATCATCAATCTAAACCATTGTAATGTCTAGAATTATGAGGCATATAAAATGTCAATTTCAAATTTACGCCAGTGTTGTATATCAGGCTATCAGTTATCGCAGAAAGTCAGATCGGGGAATCCCCCTACAAAGAGGTCACTGGGAATTTCCAAGTTTAGTCTTTATACCACACGCTCTTTATTTGTGTTCTTGTTTACTTTCTCCTCCGTATCATCAGGACAGCTTATATTTTGAAATCGACTTAAAGTGGATAAAATTATATTGTCTAAGACTCTAAGTACGTTTAATGTTAAAGAGAGAAAGAACGCCAACGAGTGGATAAGATGCAGTTACGCACACTGTATATAAATAGTGGTAGACATTCAGATATCTCTACATTAAATTTGAATAGGCAAAGTAGGTATTTTCCTAATATGTAGACACATAATGCACAATGTGCCTTCTGGGCTGTGGTTAGCTTGCAATTATTGGTTCGACCAGCTTCCAGATTTTGATGGCGTACACTCTAATGATGAAATAGTCATTCCGGATGATAACGATACAAATAAATTGAGCCTGAAAAGAGACAACCACACGATCTACGCTACCCGTGACCCAACGTCCACAATCTTCGCAATACAGCTAGCCGTATGCGCGACACCAGCGGTTATATGGTCAAACAGCGCGGCGCTTTTTGCTGGTTACTTATAGCAAGGGATACCGCGGTGTTTACATGGTAAGTCATTTTTATAAAAAGAATATTCCGCACTGATCATTGAAGACTTAAAACAGGTGACAATTTTGGCAATAGATACTTTACCATTTTGTTAACCTTTTCGACACATCTAATATAGGTCTGTATGTTGTAAATAATAACTTTTTTTTTCAGCCAAATTAAAGGCTGCTGCATTCAAGTTTTACTATTAATAGTGAGAACATAGTTGCTGCATATCTGAATTCTTCAATATAGATCTATTTCCTGGCAAATTAAAAGTGTAGTGATAGTCATCAACCATGCATCATGTCTGGCCCATACAGTATAAGTCAACCTACATTTGGTTCGCTCGAGATTTTGCGTTCTTTAGATTTATACTCCATTACTCCTTGCGGGCACGTACGCAGGATTTTTTCGAAGGGGGGTTTTAAAATTTGAAAATCCGACAGGCGCGCCGAAAATTATTAAGGCGTGGGGGGGGGCGGTAAGAGCACATTTTTTTGTTTTTTCCCGAAAGTTTGGCCCATCGATAGTTCGTACCGTTGGGGGGGGGGGGGGGAAGGGGTAAGGTAACCCTTTTGTGGTCACCCATTAGCACAATTCTTTTTTTTTTAAATCTTTTTTTTAAATTAAAAAAACAAAATAGAGGGGGGGGGGGTTTCTTCCAAAATACACCAACAAAAAATTGAGGGGAGGTTCGACCCCCCCCCCCCTTCCTGCGTACGCGCCTGACTCCTTGTATTACAAAGTATAAGTTATTAAGTAGAAAATTCATGAACTTATCATGTCACAAACATCTCCCAAATCAAACTTAAATTCTTTAAATCTAAACTCAAAGCCCCACAAAAGCATGAATTTTCACTTGCCACGTAGCCTATAGATCTGAATATGTGTGTATGTATGCATGTATGTATGCATATATGTACCTGTATATCTTTTCAAAGTTTATTTGATTTTCCATGGACCTATCATTTGAAATTTGTTTTAGTATGGACCTTGTTCAGCGTTTGTGATTCAGAGGTCACTAAAACCATGAATACAAAGTGAAATGCAAAAAAAGGAAAACGATGATCATTAGCATATACCGAATGCTTGAAGAAAATCCGATGAACTAATAGAAAGTTATGAATTCTTGGTTTTGTATATTATGTTTATGGTTTCCTTTCGAGCAGCTTTCTATTTTGAGTATGAATTTTTTTGTGGTTAAACTAAGGAATTTAGGGGCAACCATGTGACCAATATATCGAATGCGCAAGTCCAGGCTATAAAGTCACATATAACGTAAACTCAAAGTCTATCTGATGACTGTATCAAGGTGATAGCTCTACTAAAGTTTACCTCAGACAAAACATAATATATATTTCACAATTATACTAAACAATTCATTTAATGGGACGTACCTTCCACTTACACAGATGATAATTCTATGAGATCAAAAATAATGGCATAATAAATATTTGATACAAATTAATTATTATACAGTAGATTTGCGGGTGCACCATGTGAGAGAGAGAGAGAGAGAGTGTTGAGGAGTCCTGAAAAGGACTCTGACTCAGTAATCTTTCTTGGGGGTGTGGTAGTCCTGAAAAGGACTGTTTGTTATCTTTCTTAGCATATAGTTCTAAGGAGAACTATAGCGCTTGGAGAGGATGAACTATAGCGCTTGGAGAGGATGAGAGGATGAATGGTCAACCTGTTCGAAACGTCGAGCCATTCATCCTCTCCAAGCGCTATAGTTCTCCTTAGAACTATATGCTAAGAAAGATAACAAACAGTCCTTTTCAGGACTACCACACCCCCAAGAAAAATTACTGAGTCAGAGTCCTTTTCAGGACTCCTCTACACTCTCTCTCTCTCTCTCTCTCACATGGTGCACCCGCAAATCTACTGTATATCTACATCACCATGCAAGCCGACACTTACAAGCAGCATCTAAATTAATTATTCTACACCAAGGCATATTAAAAATATTGGGGCATAGTTACATATTACTTCATTATTTTAGATTTAAATAATGCGGATTGGCAGTAGTAGACCTTTGGTTGTTCCGCCCTTGGGAGCACATCGATCTGCAAGTTTCCTCCACTGTGTCCTGTCGTGTGCTTTTTTATTTTGCTTGATTCAGTCTGTATTTTCGGTTATTGTCTAAAATAATGATAAGCTATCAATCATTATCTCCATCCAGACAAGCAATGAGCATTTCCATCGCCTACGTCTTTGCTACCTGGTTCATCGATGTCAAAGCAAGGAATATTTCAAAACATCAAAGAGAGGTTGTGGAAACCTTCTAAAAAACGACAAAAATTACAGGATGAAGACGACTGGTGTGATGCTCTAAACTATTTGTCACTGGACAGCGATGACGAATACTTTGATGCACCAGAGCAGCAAGTCACCAGTAAATCAACCCCTACGAGAAAGAGAAAAATAGCCCACGGCAAGATGCATCAACCTCCAATTCGGCCTAACACACCCTTCACATCTGGAGGGCGAAGTAGGAGAACATATGGAAAAACAAGTGAAGAACGACAACGACAGGTGAGCCATGCCCTGTATTTGAGTGCCGGATAATATTATTTTTTAATAATGCGTTTCCTTTAATGATAATTTTAATACTACTAATACAAGTAGGCATTTGTAATAATAATACAATGATTAATTTAATTCATATAGCGCAGCTACTTACATATTCTAATGCGCTGTATTATGCCATCTATTTAGAATATCTATTTCGAGGCGCACAAGAGAAAATAGATAAGAAAGAAGAATCGAAATTAGTGTCATATATTTGTGTCAAGCATCGCTAAAGCAGGTAGGGTTGGACCATGGATTTGAAACTCTTAAAGCCCATCTGTATTAGTTTGGCTAGGAGGGATTAGACCACCCAGGAAGGTCACTGACAGGTGGTTATCTCATCAACTCAGCTCTCAATTAACATAAGAAAAAGAGGATCATGGGGACCAATGGTCACCGATTTAAAGGCATTGTTTTCAATAGAGGGAGTAAGTAGCTACAAGTAGTACAGTGGGCCTTTAAATGATGTAGATCTCAAGGCCAATAGTAATTTGTCGAGAAAGCTCTTACCCCTCAAAGCAATCACATAAAATTGTTGTTATTAGCACAGAACTGAAAATACGTATTTTCAGTTTTGTGGTTTAATACTAGTTCACTGCCTGGACTGTTTCCGTGTCGCACGCCCAATCAGATGAGCAAATACGGACAGAATCTGGACTGCATTATGTCAGATCGATATGTTGATACCTGGTAAAAGAAGGATCATCAGCGCTTTGGATGAGCTTCTATTTTTGCATAAGTTATTTTCAAAGGGATAGTTGAGTTCTGTTTTCAGACCACAAATGCCTTTATAGTGTATGGTTATTGCTCTTATTCTTATCTATGACATTTCTAGTGCCCTTAGGACCTAGAATTGCTATGAAGGTAATTTTAGACCCCAGAATGTGTGAAATTTAGCCAATACGATCATACCAATTCAGCTCCACTTTCAAAAAAATACGGTGACCGTTAATTAATTAATTAATAATAACAATACATGGGCCGGCTGGTTGTGCGTAATATAACCAACACGAAAAAGCCAACATCGGCATTGGCTGAAATACAACGTAAAAGGCGCAATTTCATTTTTTTTCAACGGCTTTTTCAAATTATCGAATATTTGTGGTGGTACACACATATTAGAAATAGTTATATTTATGGATATTTCAGCCGTCTCTGAAACAATGATGAAATTGTCATTTAAATTGCATGTTCTTTCAAATTTGACCCTCAGTTTTTATTATCTCACAACAACAAAATATTTTATGTAGCGCCCTCTGCAACAGAACTCAACTATCCCTTTAAGTAGTTCAAACTCCGAAGTTAACAACCTTTCTTTTTTTCAGATCTTTCCACGACATTTGCACAGTGGCGATTTGCAATTTGGCACGAAAGATTCTAGCACTTCCCCTCCGATGGAAACAGAACCATATCATTTTGCTGCTGGAGGATCCAACACTGCCACTTCATCCTCTTCGGAAGCGGGCGTTCATGCTGGCTTCAAACGGTTGACAACCATCCATGACCCGCCCCAGGAACACCCAGTGAAGGGTTACACAGGTAAAGGTATAATAGTTGTTTGAAAGTTGAATTTTCTTCTTAATATGAAATTCTTTACCTCCAAAATTTTCAGCTGTTTAGCCACAGCCTTTGTCAGCGAGGTGGCCCGACTTGACCCTCCTGACGTAATGGACAATGAACTTTAGTTCCCTCAAAAAATACGAGAGGCGCTACACATTCCCAGATGCTCATGACCTGAATATAATAACTATATGCCTATATGTATTTATAAAAAAATTACCTATAGACACATGAAACACAATAAAGCAACACTGAAATCGGAAAAATTGTATCCTTTATCTTCATTTCTAACGCATCAAATTATGGATTGGTACTAACTTACTTTAATTTAATTAATTTTCTTTGTTCCATCATTCAATTTTGCTTCACATGCAGTATATGTTAGTTTTTGCAGCTACATGTATATGCAGAGACGGATTCGGGATTTTCTTAAAGGGCATGGGGCATATAATTGACATTTTTTGTTTGAAGCAAGAAAAATTGGGAAAAATAAAGAAAAATTAAAATTAAGTATTAGCACGTTTGAGGTGCCTTTGGGTCTAGAATTTAGGAGCACAAGAACAAAATTGGGAGGACTAGGTTTTCCTGCGTGTACGTACAATATTTCATAGTGGTTTTAAAAAGAGGGCATAGGTCGCTCAGCCCCTATTGCCTCTCTCGTATATTTTTTAAGCAGTAAATGTATATTATCTTTAATACAGATCATCATATTTTCTTATTATTCAAGGTGGAATATCCGAGAGCAAACTTGAAAACCTGGCCAAGGATCTTATGGGTGATGATTATCGTTTGCTATGTCAGAAACTCGGATTCAGCCGCACAGAAGTATATGGGTATTGTGGATATAGTAAACCTAAAGATAGTACTGGAATCCTGCGCATGTTACGGGCCTGGAAAGACAAGACCCCTTATGCAAAGCAGATATCTGGTTTACTTGAGGCGCTAAGGAAAGCAAACCTGAGACACCTGGCCGATGATTTGGATTTACAGGAAGGTATGAAGTTTTAATAGTTTTCTTCTTTCTGTCGCTTAGATAACCATAAACATGATCGAATAGGTAATTAAACAAATCTATCCAAGGCAATTTCAACATCCTTGTGCGTCACCTACACTCTAAATTACAGGGATTTAAATTTAAATCTATAGGATTTATTTTTAAATCTTTCATGTACTGTAGGTAGGGACCAATCGATGTGGATTTAAAATTAATCTTCGCTAGGATTAAAAAGTTTTAATCTGTAAAGGATTAAAAAATAAGTTCAAAAGATTTATATTATAAATCTTTCTAGATTAAAATTAACCCTGATAAAGATTTAAAAGCAATCCTTTTTGGGACTTCTTTGTCATGTGACAAAATCTTATCGCCAGGATTGGTCAATTTGCCGTTAATTTTCGGAACTTTTTTTAATCTTTTGGGATTGAAAAAAATATATTTGAAACTCGGATTAAGAACCAGTTTAGCAATCTTTTAAGATTAAAAATCAATCTTTATGGATTTAATTTCATTCAAATCCGGCTTAAGATTTAAATTTTAAATCCCTGTAATTTAGAGTGTAAATGTACAAGGATCACATAATGATTAAAAAAAAACTAAATGTACAAGGATGACAATCACATATTAATGAGAACATGATTCCTATAGGCAACACAGAGTAATCGATAATTATTGATAACTTGCATAAGGTTTTTTTAAGTAGTTCAAACTCCGAAGTTAATCACCTTTTTTATAATTCGAATTATACCAGTTATTCTTTCGACCGGAATGATCTTTCAGCTCCTAGCACTTCCACTACGAAGAAAATAGAACCATATCGTTTTGGTTACGGACAATCCAACACTGCACCTTCATCCTCTTCAGAATCGGACGTTCAGGTTCGTCCAAAACAGTCGGCAACCAGCGATGACCCGTCCCAGTCACAACTCCCCATGGAGGATTACACAGATAAAGGTATGATAGTTATTTTGTTTGAAAGTTATATTTTCATCTCAATATAAAATTCTTTGCCTTCAAAATTTCAGCAGTTTAGCCGCAACATTTGACAGACAACTTTCCCCTAGGACAACTACCCCCAGGACAACTACCCCCGGACAACTAACCCCCAGACAACTACCCCCTAGGATAGTTGTCTGGGGGTAGCTGTCCGTGGGGTAGTTGTCCTAGGGGGTATTTGTCCGTGGGGTAGTCGTCCTGGAGGATGGGTGCCCTAGGGGGTAGTTGACTGGGGTGGATGTCCAGGGTGTAGGTGTCCTAGAACCGTCGCTCAGCCCCTGTTGCCTCGCTTTTGTATTCCTTAAGCAGTAAACATATTATTTTACAGATCGTCATATTTTCTAATTATTCAAGGTGGAATATCCGAGAGCAAACTTGAAAAGCTGGCCAAGGATCTTATGGTTGAGGATTATCGTTCACTATGTCGGAAACTCGGATTCATCCCCAAAGAAGTCTATCGTTATTGTGGATATGGTAAACCTAAAGAAAGTTATGGGATCTTGAGCATGTTACGGGTCTGGAAACGCAACACCCCTGATGCAAAGCAGATATCTGGTTTACTTGAGGCGCTAAGGAAAGCAAACCTGAGACACCTGGCCGATGATTTGGATTTACAGGAAGGTATGAAGTTTTAATAGTTATCTTCTTTCTGCCGCTTAGATAACCATCAACATGATCGAATATAGGTCTTTTTTTTTAATCTACCCAAGGCGATTTCAATGTCCTTGTGCGTCACCTATTAAAAAAAATGTGTGAAGATGACAATCACATAAAATATTAATCAGGCCATGATTTCTACAGGCAACACATTAAAGTATTGATATTGTCCTTAACATTGATTACTTGTACGTCTTTGCGCTCGTGTTCATCATACCCTTTCTTAATATTATGATGTTGTATTAAATAGTGCAGGCATGTAGGAATATAAATGATTTATCTTTCTCTCTCTCTCTCTTCTACCCCCGACCCTCCCCTCCCTTCTAACATTTTTCTCACTGTCTCTGTTTCTTCAATATGTTCAATATTGTGTTCGTTCGGTCACTATGGTGCCGCATTTTCTGTTCCGATACAACCTGTCAAAAGTGCACGTAATCTTGGTGTCATCTTTGAAAATGATCTTAGGATGGATGATTATATAAAAAATATTTGTCGCTCAGCTTCATATGCCTTGTACAAGATAGGTCGTATTCGAAATTTTCTTGATCAAAAATCTACCGAAACGCTTATACATGCATTTATTACATGCCGTCTTGATCAATGCAATAGCCTTCTTTATGGCCTTCCGGACTCGCACATTGCAAAACTCCAGAGAATCCAAAACTCTGCTGCCAGGCTTGTAACACGCACGCGTTCTTGTGAACACATCACCCCAGTACTTCGCGAATTGCATTGGTTGCCGGTGAAGTACCGCATTATGTACAAAATCTTAGTTTTAACTTATAAATGCATTCATGAATTGGCACCAATTTATCTGCAAGAATTAATCCAGGAATACAAACCCTCACGCAATTTACGGTCATCTTCACAAATAAACCTTGTATCTACTTCTGTGTCAACTGTTTCTTATGGTAATCGCTCTTTTTGCAAAGCTTCTGCTGGGCTTTGGAACAGATAACCTTTAAATGTCAAAAACTGTCAAACCGTTAACCTATTCAAAACTAGTCTTAAGACACATTTATTCAAAATTGCGTTCGATGATTATTTAACTCTGTTCACTTTGATGTGTATTTCATATATGTATTGTAATTTGTAGGTTTATTTGCATTTTTTTAGTTTTGTTTAAGATGTAATTGTACAGTGCGTCCCAGAAAAAACGAAACCGAGAAGTATCGATGTTCTATCATAACTTAATCACAACCATAATTAATGAATGATACATATTTGGAAAGCTTAGAGTCTCCTCTTTCAGTTGATGCTACTCACGTGATGCATATTTCACGCATAAGTGATTAAAAGCAATTTGAAGGAAGGAAACCAAAAAGACATTTGGCGGGCGGTATCTGAATTTCGAAGAAAAATTCACATTTCTAGAAAGTTGAGTTTCTGCCCTTTCATATGACACCTCAATCAGTAAAAATGAGCGAGGAATGACAAAGTTCTGTTTGTTTAAAGTAGTGCTTGCATATCCATAATTTGTTTAAACGAATTCGTTTTCACTGGCTGCCTGCCGTATCAATAAACGAAATTAACAAAAGACTTAACTCCGTTTCGTTGACAATCAGCCGTAGACGAGAGTCTTCATGCATGGCTGATTGTCAACGAAACGGAGTTAAGTCTTTTGTCAAATCTGCTTTTTGCTACGGCAGGCACCCAGTGAAAACGAATTCGTTTGTTAAAATTATGAAAATGTAAGGGCTACTTTAAACAAACAGAACTTTGTTATTCCTGGCTCATTTTTCTTGAGTGAGGTATCATATGAAAGAGCAGAAAATGAACTTTCTAGAAATATGAATTTTTCTTTGAAATTCAGATACCGCCCGCCAAATTACTTTTTGGTTTCCTTCCTTCAAATTGCTTTTAATCACTCATGCGTGAAATATGCATCATGTGAGTAGCATCAAATGAAAGAGGAGACTCTAAGCTTTCCAAATATGTATCATTCATTAATTATGGTTGTGATAAAGTTATGATAAAACATCGATACTTCTCGGTTTCGTTTTTTCTGGGACGCACTGTATATCAGTCTATTTTGTGTGTTATAGCGCTTAGAGACTTCGGTGGTAAGCGCTTTATAAGTAACGTTTTTATTATTATTATTATTATTACCATGAAGACTGCCGAAATATTTACCCATTACTGCCCATCATATTCACACTGATGTATATATCTACAGTTCACTGTTCAGTCATGCCTGTCGTTATCAGGTTTATAGGATTGGTGCAATCTATACGAGCTAAGAAGTTTGTACACTAATCATTTGACATTATATAAGTATTTGATTGTGCTTATGTTGTATATCTTTTGCACGCTTCTCATATTTTATATTTAACTTGACTTTCTCCACCAATAATTTTCTTTTCCTATCTAGTGGTGAAATTCTTTGCTTTAGGTGGTGTTTTGGTTCTGGCCGTAAGACGAAGTCCAAAGACATTTATTAAATCAACGAAAGTGCGGTTAAAATTATATTATGAAATACCTAGAGTAAAAGTCATATATATACATAGAATAAATGTCCAAAAGGGATTTTCCGATCTGTATAACCATGACTATCTACCCATCTTTAGAACTGTGTAATTATATAACTAAGATTGAAAATAATATTATACGAGAGTTAGTCTAGATCGACTGTTCGAAGTCATGTTTTTCACATATTCTTCTTCTTTTTTTAAATTGAAATGTTGGCAAGTTAGAGAAGCGAAAGGTAACCGTAACCCTAATGACATCCTGGCACCTTTCCAGCATAGAGGGTTTGAGGAAAAAGCTGATGACCTTGAAGAGGGTTATCCCTGATCTCATAGAAGCTGTGAAGGTCCTCCCGCTCCCCTTCAGTGGGATACAAGACTACACCTTCACTGAGGATGTTGATATCATGGTTCTCTGTCACTCTATCGTGAACAGACGGTTCGGCATCACCAACGTAACAGACTCCCTCTACGATGAGTTCCTCGATTACTGTAACAAGAAGCTTGGTGAGTAAATGAAAGAAAAGGTCGAGTTATAGCAAAGATGTTTTTAAAAAATAGTTCATGAGCTTCCTCATACTTTGTATGTCAGTAATTTTGGAAGAATATGATAGAAAAACTGTTCCCTGAAAAGGATTGCTCGTCAAATAATCTCAGATACGAAATCTGACGAGAACTGTAGGTGAACAGTTTGGACCGAACTTTCAAGCCTGATGTGTTTTTAAACCCATCCCGAGAACCCATATGCCTATATCTGTGTGCAATGCATGTGGTTTTTAGCAAGAATGAGTCAATTTCTTTCCATTTTGATCATTGTAGAACGTCAAACTTTAAACACTGTTGCCTACGGCCCTACACTTTAGGATTTTGTTGTCTCGTTCTAAATTCGTGCTCTGAACTTAAGATTACCATGACTCTAAAACATAATAGTCTTTCTCACAATACATAATGAAATAAGTATTGGCCTATATTGGGGTACATCTCAAAGCTCAACCTAATCCAGTTGCAGTTCTTAGAAACTACATTATTGTTAACGATGAGTTCGATAATGTGGGCGGATAAAAGAATTGGAAAGGGGTATCAAAATTATATCACCAAAGGTAAAGATCACTATTGTTGCAGATAACAGTATTGGAAGAAAGAGATGGGATTTAATGATTTCTTTGTGTGCCTCGCAAAATGATCACCCAGTCCACAGTGCATTTTATATGCGATTTGTTTGCTGAAGTCTTCGATATTATTTAAATATTTCCAGTGTAGACTCACTATAAATTGATGTCAAAAGGGTGTTCATGTTGCTATTAATCGAGACCGGAAATTGTTGATTTTGCAAAATGTTCTGTTCCACGGAGCGATCTTTCGGTTAATTGCTAATTGTCGCACATGGTAAACTAGCGACTGTGCAAATTGGTCCTGGTGGCGAATGAAAGGTTCATTGTACAGGTTGTAGAGTAGATGTTATGGGAGCAGTGGCGGATCCAGGGGGGGGGGCCCGGGGGGCCCGGCCCCCCCCCCCCCTTGAGAAAAAAATCATGTAAAATCACGTGATTTTTACCTTTTTGGGGGGGTTGGGCCCCCCCCCCCTGGCGCTCAAGGGGGGGGTGCAAATTGAAAAATTTTCGAGGACCAAAAAAAAAAAAAAAAAATGCTCACAACCCCCCCCCCCCCCCCCCCCCCCCACTGAGCGACTTTTCGGTCGGCGCGATTTTCAAATTTTCGGGAGCAAAAAACAAAAACAAAAAAACAAAAATTGTGCTCACTACCCCCCCCCCCCCCCCCCCCCCCCCCCCCCCCCCCCCCCCCCCCCCCCCACTGAGCGACTTTTCGGCCGGCGCGATTTTCCAATTTTCGGGAGCAAACAAAAATGAAGAAAGTTGGGCCCCCTCCCCTAAGAAATCCTGGATCCGCGCCTGTATGGGAGTACGATTTGCAAATGGTTTTGTTTGTCTTGTCCTCTTGTGCTCTCTAGGAAAAGAAAGAATCGCGGTCATTGCTCACGATTTCCCACATGATGAAGACAAGGTGAGGGCAATGAAGATGGATACTTTCAAGAACACCCAGTGGTCCACCTTTGAGAAGGCGGGCCTGGTCTTGATCTGTGGGTTAATGAATAAGACCCCAGAGATTCAGGAGAAAGATTGGAACAGCTTGGTGAAGTTCCTGGAGGGCGCTTTCAAGTCGTCTTCCGCAAATGGTGAATAAGACATTTCTTGATTTTTTTTCTTTTTATGAAGTGATTGATTTTTAATCATTACGTGTAGAAGGGATATCTCACATGGAGAGTTATCATAAAGTTATCCTACTCCATATTTCATACTGCTATTTGAGAGCAATAATCAAGGCATCATACAGTTAAAGTTTGCTTTACTATGATCAATATCAAGCCTATTACATCTTTAACTATAGGTTTATTCAATAGGTCATGTGATGTTTTCGAGCTACATATATCACCATTCAAGTATCTATAACTATCTGTGATTTGATTGATGTCCTAATCATCTTGATTTATGTCAGATACTATATTACTCACATTAGTCACAAGCGTACGACGTCTTTAAATAACGTACATGGCATATATCCATTTCTAGGACAATCTTCTTGTCGCTGCATGATTGATGTATTTTGAAATAATTTTTGTATATACATGTATTTCATATTAAACTATTTACATACATTCCTTTATTCTGACAACAGCTGATAGGAATCAAAGAATGCTTTTCAAGAAGGACACTTTCTCCAATCGAGAACCAATTGAATCTGAAAAAGGTAGCACGTCCCTGGCGACATCATCAAGTCGCACTGGTGGGATGGTAACGAGTTCCCCCAAGCCCGTCATCTATATCTGCACCTCCTGGGGGCTCTTCAGTGTCAAAGGACTTAAGGAAAAGTTGCAAACTTTGTTGAAGCTATCGTTCTCAAGGTTTGAGATCAGAGAGCAAGAACTGCCTTACACTCGCCTTGAGGATTGCAAGTTTCCCTTGGATGTGAACAGAAGTGATGCAATGATTCTCTGTCATTCGGTCCAGAATAGGGGGTTCTCTATCACGGATGTTCAAAACTCAATCTATGACGAGTTCCTGAAGTACTGCAATCGAGTCTTTGGTAAGTGAAAAAGTGATATGTAGGGTATATTTATTTGATAATGCTATATTTAGCTTGATTTACCTTTCATTCAAAGCGATAGAATATTTTTTTTTTTTAACGTTTTTATGCATTGACTGGGTGACTGATTGGTGGGTTGTATGATTGAGTCATTTCAGTGCTTATGCACTCAAATTGAATGCTCGCTTGATTAAATGATTGGGTGAGTGACTTATTGAGTGGGTTGGCATAATTGATTGCGATTGTGGATGATTGATTGTGTTAGTAATTGATTGTCTAAGTGATTGATTATCTACTAGTAAATTATTGATTATGTGAGTAAGTGATTGTGTGTGAATGATTGATTTTGTGAGTTATCATATGAGCGCTTGATTGTATAAGTGATTCATTGTGTAAGTGTTGATTGTGTTAATCATTAAATGTGAGAATGTCTGATTGTGTGAATTATTGATTGTGTGAATTATTGACTATGTGAATGACTGACTTGGTAGGCCTAAGTGGCTCATTGTGTGATTTAGTAGTTCTTGAGTGATTCATTGTTGTAGAGGTTGCTGTTTTGAGCGAGTGATTGCGTGCGTGAGTTACAGAGTAAAAATGACTGAGTGAATAATAATAATACTAATATCACAACAACAAGAATAATAATGATAATAACAACAACAACAACAAAAATTATGATAATAATAATAATAATAATTGGATTTAAATGGCGTTTCTTTTTTTCCCCAAATGATACGGTCCTTTAGTCGATGAATAAATTCAGCGTTATTGTAGAGTAATGTTTTGTAGTTTTTAAAATTTAGCCGCATTAGCCGCATGAGCATGTGTGATTATGTATTTTATTCATTAGATGATTGTTTAAGTGTTTTTACCATTGAGTGATGAGTTTATCATGAGATTGATTGATTGATTGATTGTTTGAATACGTATATGATGGATGTTTAGTTATTTTGATCCAGGAATCTTCAGATCGTCCCTTTTATCATTGTCAAACGTTTCTTTTTATTTCAGACCCAGTATCATCTAATTCTAGTACTTGCTAACAGTAGAAAATTTCGTATTCAGTTTGTTATATATTATTTCTTCTATTCTTCAGGGAAGCATCACATGGCTGTGATTGTACACGATTTCGACAACAAGCCTGAAATCCTCAAAATCCATATTGAGACATTTCAACGAACCCAGCCGACGACCTATAAATTGGCAGACTATGTAGCTCTGGCAGGACAGCTCGATGTTCCAGATGTGAAACTCTGTCACGATAAGTCGACAAGTTTAGAGACGTTTGTCAGGAGATTTCGCTAATTTCTTTGCTGAGACTGAAATGAGGTGATATTGATTAGTTGGAATGAAGAGTCTTTAATTTTATACACAGTTTTGAATTGTAAAATCGTACATTACATAAGATATTCATTTTACTCATGATTGTCGTGACGAATGTTGTATGATTTTCGAAGAAAGTACAAATTGTAGTTGGTAATCATTATGTAAATATCTTCGTTCGTATAGGACTGTATACTTATTTATGATTACAAGTATTGTGGCCGGGGAAATGTTTGATCTAAGATATGGTAAAAGGTAGCCTGAATCAAATTAAAGTCGACTTTAGTTGATGAATACCATACGTGTATGCTGTTTACACAGTTGTGTTCCTTATGATTTGTTATACATTAAACTGGGATATCAATTATGTGTACATACTAATTTTTGTATCAGCGCTTTGATCAGTTTAAGCGATAAGAACCAATAATTATTATCATTATTATTATTATTGTCATTAATATTATCATCATTGCCATTATTGTCATTATCATTATTATCGATATTATCATTATCAGTAGTATTGTTATCATTAGTATTGTTAGTATTATTATTAGTAGTAGTAGTAGTTGTAGTAGTATTATTAATATTAATATTATCATTAACATTATTGTTATTATTATTATTATTATTATTATTATTATTATTATTATCATTATTATTGTTATTATTATCATTGTTATTATTATTATCATTATTATTATGATTATCATTATCATTATTGTATCAACCTGTAAATGCTCATCTCGGTGTTCGGCTGATGGTGAAGTGTTCGTTTCTTCAATCGACATATTTTGTCAGGCCTGTTTTTAAAGGGTGATGTATGCCCATTTTGCTCTATTCTCGAAAAGCAACGGGCAACTGAAATTGTGATTTATTTTCATTCTTTTAATGTTTTTAACAATTGTTGGTAATTTTTTGTATTCATTCATTTATTTATGTATTCTGGTTATAAATGTTTTTCGATGAAAGTACAATGGCATGCGCATTATTGTACTAACTCATATTAGTTGCTATTCAAAGCAATTGAATTGAGACATTGACAAATGTTTATCGAGCTTTTCAATTTTAATACTTAGCACATAATCTAAGCGCATACATGTAGAAACTATAAAATATTACTAATATAAAAAAGAAATAGCTAATTTAAGTTTGAAATAATATCTGTATCGTATATATGCTAATATAGAAGCTATAACTCCAGTACTAATTATGAAAACACAATGTGGCCGTGTAAATCGTGTATATAGTGATGGCAGTTTTATATTAAATTAAGTGAGAAAGAGCGCAAAGGAAAGTTCTGTTATTTTCCTACCAATTATAATGGTAAAAAATAGGAAGAAAATAGATATAATAGAAGATTAAAAAGATGCGAATAAGCGATAATAGCAATCTTCTAACTACACACGTCGAAAACAAGTCCTTCTATTAATACACCCATATGTACATGTATTTACTTTAAATTATCCACCTTAAAATGTTTATTTGCTACTCCTATGCATTTGAATACTACTAGCCAACCTTTGATTCCAAATTATGTGTTTTCAGGTCGAGACTGTTGTTGCCATGAAACACTGAAGTCTGTCAAATGATCCTTTATTTTTGTCTTCAATATGTTATGTTGATATTATTGATTATAGTTTATCGCTACCTTGAACTCTGCCACTTATAACGTATTATTATATTCAATGTAATGGATGATATATGTTTTGAATCTTTTACCTTTAGTTTTGAGTTTGTTTTATTTGTACTGTGTTGATGATAGTGTCACCCTATACGCTGTCGTAAATTATGTTAACCCTGTATCCGAACACTTCGCGTAAATGTACTGATTTTCGGTGATTACAGTAATAAAGATGTTACTTTCAGTGTTTAACATAGAATAATACGGTCAGAGAGTATAACATCGATAACAGAAATGGTTCAAACTACCAATAAATGGCGTGGGTTTCAAGAGATACTTGACTCGATCGACTAAATTGAATCAAATTGAATTGAATCAAATTGAGATTTGTTATTGATTTTTTTTTTAAAACTTTGATACCTTGAGCCATAATGCATTGGCCATCCAGAGGATTTGTTTATGTTGGGGACCGGGGTAAAATGCAATAAATTATTTAAAAATTTATTACATTTTCTGTTTTTTTTTTAATTTATGGAAACTGCCCCCTACCCTAGCCCCCGCTGCGTACAGTCATGGTTCAGTGACAAAGCAATGGCCTCGTAACTGTGAGGCCCCAGGATCAAAATCGTGTCGATGTGCTATATTAGTGCCCTTTTGTGGGGCATTACTCGTCATTACTGTCATTTATGACTTAAGGGCGTAGGTCCCCTATTTGATAAGCATAGTAGCATACACATGCTTTAGCAGTCACGCAAAACACACATTGTCAAATTATTATTCAATAACATTTGAGAATGTATACTATTGTCTAGATCTATTATTTTTAAATTATTTTTAAAATAATTCCGTAAATTGGGGTAAAACAAAAATATTCCACCATTATGAGCGATAATATACATCCCAAAGATGCTTTCTAAGTCTATCTAATGACTGCTCAAGCTGATAGTTCTACTATAGTTTAACATTAAATCATATATTTTGTGACAATTTATATTCACAATTGCATGATGCAATTCATTTATTCTTGATAAAGTATAGGACAAACATTCCACTTGCACGGATTATAATTAAACATATTCTCATAGCAATTACTCTCGACAAAGGGATGATAACTATATTGGGGCATAGTTACATATTATTCATTATTTTATATTTATAAATTGCGGATTGGTAGTATCAGTGGTAGAAGTAGGTCCAATATTAGTAATAGCCGCATCAGTAATGGTAGTAGCAGTTGTAGTAGTAGTAGTAGTAGAAGTAGTAGTAGTAGTAGTAGTAGTAATAGTAGTAGTTGTAGTAGTTGTAGTAGTAGTAGTAGTAATAGCCTATAGTAGTAGATGTTGTTAGAATGCAATTTCGAGTTTTTGTTATAATAAAAGTACATTATTTTTTACCACGGGACTTGACACTAAATTTGATAGCAAGTGAACGTGGTAAATAGGTACTTTAATCGTCCTCTTCCCGACACAACGTGCATACACATAGAGAAATAAAAGGTGTTCTTGGGGAGTAAAACGAAATTGGAAAAATAGGGCGCCCCCTATTACACCTTTTATGGAGCAAAACACGGAAATACGTAAGGGTATACAGAATAGTCATTTGAGAGGGGTAATTTTACTCCCTATTTTAGTCAGACGAGCTCTGATTGGTCAATATATTGTACCAAATCAGGGCTTTGGTATTGGGAGGTTCAGCATTTTTCTGTTGTGAGTGCGTATGCGCATGCGCTACAGCAATGGCGCATCGTGTCGATATAGGTACTGCCAAATGAAGAAAAATTAGCATAATTTACATATTTTAGTCATGTTTGGGGAATTATCATGTTTCATTTGGGCATATTATTTGTGTGAAAGTTATCTAATCAGGAATAAGGGGTTGTACCGAAGGTTATATTTGATATCTAATGAAGTTAGCAGAAGTGTTGTTTTACTAACTCGTATATAATTGCCATAATTGTCCAGTCCGAGCCCGTCCATAAAGTCCTAAAACAGATCGTGAACTGTTGCTACTACGTTCATCTCCATTCTCACACAGTTTGAGCCCGTTTGGCAACCTTTTTGAGAACGTAGTGAGAACTAGTTTAGTGTGATGGGGGCTTAGCCCCCATCACACCAAACTAGTTCTCATTATACGTTTTGGAACCGTCCTAGAAAAACATAAAACGGGTTGTGGTTGGAAAAGAATTTGTAAATAATGTCTACAATACGACCCTAGTTCGTTTATAAACAGTCCTCAGTACGTCCATCTCGTCTGTACCCCGTGCATAGTCAGTTCATAACAAGTTTAGATCGGGCAAATTTGCCATTTCCAGGCAGTTCAAGCCAGCCCGTAGTCATTTTATACCCGTTCTTAACTAGTTCTACCTCGTTCCCAATACCACCAAACCCATTCTAACAAGTTCAGCGACAGTTCAGCTGGAGGCACGTCCTGGCTCAAGGATTATAAAACCCCAGCGCGTTCTTGCCATTCCTTATTCCCGTTCAACTCAACGATTCAAGCTGTGCCAATCAAGCCATTCAAGTGAAGCCCCCATCACATCGAACTAGTACTCACTAGGTTCTGTAAAAATGTTGCCAAACGTGCTCAAATTGTGCGCGAACGAAGTGAACGTAGAAGCAACTGTTTACTCTATGGACGGGCTCGAACTGGATTGGACGGGCTCGGACTGGATTGGACGGGAAGGGTGCTCCAAAACTTTGAGCCTGTTCAGAATTGTCCCCGTCCTGAAATAAGACGGACTGACAACGTACTTAAAACGAGATGGACGTACTACGAACGGAATTACGTACTTCAATCCTACTACGAACTTGTTACGAACTAGTTAGAATGATTTGGACGTATTGGGAACGAGGTAGAACGAGTTATTATGTTATGTGGCTTTGAGGAGAATTGTTCTAAAAATCGATCTGCATGCTAGGGAGTTCTGCTTTAGTTATATGCGCACAACTTTTGTATGTAAGTTCTGGGAACAGATACAAGCAACAACTATCCATAATCCTTTTTGCTTTTACAGTGTGCTTCTCTCGATTATTGAGCTCTTTACTGCTAATAATATACTATGATTAGCCGTCAAGTGGCTGGTAAAGTTCGTTTACAAAGAATAACATTTATTACAAAATGAACATATCATGAATATCAAAATAAAAAAAGATTTTCAAATGCAACATAAAATATGCTACGCAAATTCATGAAATGCATACACTGAGTGAGAACGATATTTATAGCATTATTATGTCAATATGTCGACTAACTTAATGTTCAACCATAAAAACATTGTTTGAAAGTATATACCATTTCTCAAAGGAATTACCGTTACATGAATAATTATTGATGAATGTATTTAAAGAGAAGGTTGAGTTCTGGGAAGAGGTACAAAATAATTTGTGAGCGTTATCATTGTATTATGCAAGTGCGGAAGAACATCAGCTAAAAAATACTCCCTGAAAAAGCATGGCTATTTTAATGCCTTAATATTCTAAATATGGCATGTAACATCATAAAAATCGGGACGAATTTTTTCGCCACGTGTTTGTGTAGGCCCATATACATCTTTCTGTGTACAGTGCTTGTAACTTTACAAAGACTGGGTCAAATTTCTTATCATTTTGATGATTCCAGAACCTTGCAGTACACACCAATATTTATATGCTAAATGATTAACCTTTTGATCGATTCCACAATGTGTATTTCATAATGCAATCGCATGACCACAACTCAACATTATCTTAAAAACGACTTATATTGATTGAGGGTTTTTGCAAACACAATTTTAAAAGGGTTGATAAACCTTGTGTATTTATGAGCGAAAGCAGGAACAATTTTCTGCAAAACATTCTCCAAACCTCCCGTATCATGGATAAAGACGTGCAATATGGTAATTCAAATTTCCATGGAAATTCTTTGCAAGATAATATGAAAAAAAAAAAATTGATTGAAATTTGTTATTTATGTCTACAAAGTACATCAAAGTTAAATGAACTGACCATAATTATGTAGGCCTACTGAGAAAAAAAATACCCGGAAAGTACTTGTGGGTGACTTGAAATTTAGCAAGAAGATTTGTCATATTTCAAATAATTATTATCTACTTAATGTAGTAATGACAAGACTAGTGATGATATTTTGAGTAATTGAAACATTGAAAGGGATATAATTATGCTCCATGGGTAAGCCTAAATGAGAATATAAATGTAATCAAATAACGTAGAGTTCTCTTCTTTATATTGAAACTCCGTTAAATGTATACTACACGTACCACAACTTAATATCATCAATCTAAAACATTATAATGTTTAGAATTTTGAAGCATGTAAAATATCAATTTCAAATTTACGCCAGTGTTATATATCACGCTATGTTCAGTTATCGCAGGTATTGTTCGAGACCAGGGAATCCCCCAACACGGAGGTCACTGGGAATTTCCAAGTTAAATCTTTATACCGGCCGCTCGTCATTTGTGTTGTTGTTTACTCTCTCCTCCGTGTCATTTAAAACAGGTACGATTTTCAAATCGACTTAAAGTACTTTTAATGTTAAAGAGAGAACAAGTGGATAAGATGCAGTTGCGCACACCGTATATAAATAAGTTCGGACATTATATCTCTACGATATATTGCATTTGAATTGTCAAATTTAAGTATTTCTAAATAATCCTTATGTAGACACATAATGCACAGTGTGCCTTCTGGGCTGTGGTTAGCTTGCAATTATTAGTTCGACTAGATACCAGATTATGATGATGTACACTCCGATGAGGAAAAAGTAACCCCGGATAATAACGATACAAATAAAGTGAGCCTTAACAGAGACAACCAAACGATACGTCCATGCTACGTCCACAATCATGGCAATAATTATCTATTCAATTCCACTAATAAATGTCCCTTACATTTCCAAAGCATGTATTATGCTTATGCCGTGTGTGCAGAAAAGAGACAATGAACATAATACCAATGCACAATAATCATGTCAGGCATTTATATTCGTAGGTCTAACGCTGAATTAACATGTCAATACTCAAGCAAAATAACATTCAGTAATTTAAAGTAAAGTCTCATTAGAAGCTTCGTTGTTTACATTCCTTTGATGAAGACTACATATATAACACTTTAAAGCCCCGGTCATTTTGAGGACTCAGGCGTACTGGTGCGGTGTAAATTATAAACTTTTTATGGGGATTGTATTGGGAAAAGTGCATCAAACAATTCTTTAAATTTAGTACTATAATAATTTGTGAGCCAGAGTTGGTTAAAGAAAAATTATCCTGACAAAAACTCAACATTTTAGGATAATCCGATTATTTTCGCATGTTTTAATGTCCTGTCATTTAATGCATGATTTACAATCTTCGATAACTTTAAGTTTGCTAATGCGTGCTTTTGCGTGATTTTTTGTATTTTTGAAGTTGAAAAAAGTATGAAATTACAAAAGTTTGTGTTCGCTTTTTCAACTCATTACACATTCAACAATTTATGAGGAATCATTGAAAGGGACAGCAAACATTTGCTGAGATACCATTTTCTGATGTGGGAATTTTAAATCCTGATATTTCATGCGCTCTTCTATCTCACCACTTGGTCAACAGTTGCATATTAGCGCTTACAGGAGCTACACAAAGTCAAATTCACTACAACTGATAATTAGAACAATTTACATATGGATGGAAAGATTTTCTCTTGAAAAACACGAATAATTTGCTGAGAAATCATATAGATATCATGGAATGGCGTAAAGTGCAATTTTCAAGGCCCCTTCTTAGACCCCCCGAACGCCCCTGAACGTAAGCCAAACACACGAGCGTAGCGAGCTCTGAATAGTGACGTCACACACTGGACAAACAGCTCAGTACCGGCCGCATACCGGAGTCGCGCGTGTATTAGTCTGCAGCTAGCCAGCCGTGTCCCGTGTGTGACGTCACAAATATTGACGCTCTACGAAGTACCGCTGAAGGCAGAAAATCTGGATCTCAAAACTAAAATTTTTTAGAGTTGATTACTGCGGGCCCCAAACATATTTTGAAGGGGAGAGTTGTTGTATTTGATCAGTAAGGCTTCCCCTTCGCAGTGATATGAGTTTTGCATCAATTCAAAACACTTTGATTCTTCGTGTGTCTACTTTTCGGCGGCTTGGAGCATGGGGTCAAAGCATGGACCTATTACGGATGGACATTCGACGTGATTCTTTCTTTGATCCAATGAGATTCACCGCCTTCTGATTATGTGCATCTTAATGATAAGACAACGCACTATGAATATTACGGACAAAGAAAGAGGACAAAATATACAGTTTCTCAGGTAGACAAAGGAACATCCCTTCACTGCTATTATGTAAAAATGAGTAAAACATGTGAATATGCATGTGACACCTGTTCTACACATTGTTACATAATAGCAGTGAAGGGATGTTCCTTTGTCTACCTGAGGAACTGTATATTTTGTCCTCTTTCTTTGTCCGTCATATTCATAGTGACGACTGCTCAAGCATTTTCGGTCATTGACAAAGGAGCAGTTTCCCTCTCTCGGGTTTTGTTTGGATGGTGTGCTATGTAAGAGTGTGTCTTAAAGGTAGGCTTTACTACTTCAGCTAGAAGGGATAAGACCACACAGCGAACCAGCGAGGTCACTGTGACAGGTGGCTATCTCATTAACTCAGCTCTCATTTAACATAAGAAAAAGAGGATCATGGGGGACCAACAGGCACCGATTGGGGAAGTTTTCTATATAGAGAGAGCAAGTAGCTTCAAGTAGGACAGTGTGCCTTTAAATAAAAATATCCCCAATGGGGAGCAGCAAAGTTGCTGAGATACCATTTTCCGATGTGGGAATTCTAAATCCTGATATTTCATGCGCTATTTTATCTCACCACTTGTTCAACAGTTGCGGATTAGCGCTTAACTTTTCGGCGGCTTGGAGCATGGGGTCAAAGCATGGACCTCTTACGGATGGACATTCGACGTGATTCTTTCTTTGATCCAATGAGATCCACCGCCTTCTGAATAATTTTTTATGTGCATCTTAATGAGAACATTCAGCTGTTTTAACAATAACGACTGCTCAAGTATTTTCGGTCATTGACAAAGGAGCAGTTTCCCTTTCTTGGGTTTTGTTTGGATGGTGTGCTCTGTAAGAGTGTGCCTTAAATAAAAAAATATCCCCAATGGGGAGCAGCAAAGTTTACAAGCAGACGATTTTGGTGATATGAAATGCATTATTACTGATTCGCACACTTTCGTACACACCCATGACCTTATAAAACAATTAGAAGGCCATGATCTTTATAAGCCCTGTACGTTGTAACTTTGGAATATTATGAGGAAATTGGGGGAAACGGGATTTTAAATCACAACTAATTCAAATATAACCTCTATCTGGTAATATCAACATGTTTTTTAAAATAAAATACAGTACACGGAACAACAATTTCCGATTATAAACCAGAACTGCACATTGATTTTTGAGGATTTAAGCGAGTTATTATCTTCTGTGCATGTAGATTGATATGTGTAAAATCACTACCTTGATTCTGTCCCGGCTTTTTGGCGGTGGACTTCATGAGATCAAAGTGAAGAAACAGGTACGGAATGTTATTGAGACGACATTGACGGAGACAATCACAATGAATTCGTTAAGATAACGACGAATGTTCATCCGTAATAACTACGTCCATTGTCAAAGGAGAGCGGCTTGATTCCAATCCTTCTCTATCCCATCCCTGGTTGACTTTATATGTTGTATGTATTTGACTCTCAGTATGTCAAATATGGTTATGTTATAAATTTCTATGACAGAGATAAAGTATATGTATTTTGTTCTTGTATGACACCGTGTTAATGATGTGTAATACAAATCTGATAAATCTATCAAACTAGATAATACTTTTCTTGAGATTGTATAGGAGGCATAATGATTCCAAAATCATGATCAGGCAAGATCTAGAAGACACCCTGATTTAGTCATATTAATTGAATTGCCAATAAACTTCCAGGTTTTGCGTTGGTTACTTGGGTAAATGTATTAGCAAGTTACATAGACGTAAACAGTTGTATACAAGATGTGTACAGTCACGACAATAAAAGAGTGTCTGTGCAGGTTTATACACCAAATGCTTTTTGAGAAACATCAATGATTACTTTCAGGAGCAAAAGTATCAATAGTTCATTCGGTGATGTCTCGGTCAAGGCGAGATTAGAAATCAAGTCGCTACAGTTAATGGTGACACATTCTACACCCCTTTCATCAAATGTGTCATGTCCCTCGTCAAACGGCTCCTTATAAGATACATCTACAAGTGATTCTCGTTCATCATCTGTGAGATTGGCGATTGATGATTCTTCAGAATGTTGGTCTTTGCCTTCATTCACCTCCTCCCTCTGGTTCTTGGAGGATTTGTCGTCAAGAGGAGGTCGATCGCTGGTTGTTGTAGGCTTCTGTGTCTTGGTCTGTACTCCTGAGGACCCTATCGCTTCAAATATTTCCTTTGGATATTCACGTCCTGTTACTCCTCCTACGTATTGGAAATAGAAAGCAATAAGATTGTAGTCGCTGTTATTTAAATAAATCATAAAATATGTTATGTTTTCTAATTAGGGCTTATATCAACAAGAATGACCACGCCATACCTTAGAAGCTGATAGATTATGATGAACTCTATACAGGTGTATTCATAACACATAGCACGTGACGACACACCTCCACACCCCTTCTTGGAGATGATAAATATCAAGATTAACATCATTTTTGACTCACACGGTAGTACCATGTATTTGTATTCGTTCCCTGTCGAAAACCTTTAATTCAATTGGAAAGCAAATCAGCTTTAGGTGAATTAATAATCCGCAATTGTTTTGCAATACATTTCAATGCTAAGTGTTCCGTTCCTAAGTTTGCTTATCTCCTGGTGTACCATGTACGAAAGTGGTCTGTAATACCAGACAAGCAAGTGGGGAGTTTTGCCCTCTTCTCACCAATGCTGTAGTTTGATACTTCTTCAGAAAGTTGGTCCATGCATTTACTCTGCTCATCCCCTTGGTTCTTGGAGGACTGGTCTAGTAGACGAGATTGTTTAGTGGCTGTTTTGGTCTCCCGTGTGTTGGTTTGTCCTCCTGGGGGCCCTTGCGCTAATGAAGTGCTATCTATACGAGGGGGGAGGAACAGAACCAGAACAGCCTCAGAAAAGAAGGTTGACAAATATACATATTAGGAAAGTCAAAAAGAGATGTTGAAAGGAGGAGAAAAATAAAGAATAACATTAGCCGGAAGATAGAACAAAGGTGATAATAACGAAAACATAAGTAAAGATAGAAAGGAAACACAGAGAAAATAAAGAACAGTATAAGGAAATACGGAAATGGAAGATAAGAAAAGGAGAAAATACAGAATAGTTATAGTAAAGATAAATGGAAAAAACGGAAGATGAATGAAGTAGGAAACAAAGAAGATACAAGAAGGAGAAAATAAAGAATAATGTAGGGAAAGATGGAAACGGCAGAAAAAAGAATTTGGAGGTGCAATAACGCCTTAAACAAAGGCTGTATTTGTGGACATTACCAGAGTTTCAAATGGAGAATCGTGATATTTTTGCGTGTATAAAACAAGCTTTGTGATGGTCTTGGAGGATCCGAATTAGCAAGCTGGAGAATCTGGAGGAATGTTATCCTTGTACTAGTGTGAGGTTCATGAGTTATTAAATGTGAAAATGAGAGAAAGATAGATACAAAAAGCAAAAACAAATAACATAAAGAAAGTTATAACAAAATGATGAAAAGAGGTTTAAAACAAAAAAATAAATAAGGAAAGATGGAAACGGAAGAAAATAGATGGTTTAAATCAATAACTTATGGAAAGATAGAAATGATAGAAAAAAACAAAAAATAATAATGCGGAACGAAAATATAGAGGAAGGAAGAAATAAAAGATAACATAAGGAAAGATGGGTGATGATAAGGAAATATGTATAACAAAGATAGAAATGGAAGATGGAAATGGAAGATAGAAGTAATGGAAGAAAAAAAAGAATAACAAAAGGGAAGATGGAAAAGGAAAATAAAGAAGGTTGAAAATAAAGAAATACATGATCAAAGATAGAGAGAATAAAACAAGGTGAAACTAAAGAAATACATAAGGAAAGATGGAAAGAGAAGACAAAATTAGGAGAAAATAAAGAAATATATAAGGGAGGTCAAAAAAAGAGATTATGAAAGAAGGAGAAAAATATAGAATTACATTAGCCGGATGATAGAACAAAGTTGATAATAACGAAAAACATAAGTTAATATCGAAACGATGACAGAAAAAATAAAGAACAGCCTAAGGAAATACGGAAAAGGAAAATAAAAAAAGGGGGAAATACGGAATAAATATAAAAGATAAATGAAACAACACTGTTAGAAAAAAATTAAACAAGTTGTTTAAAATTTTAAACAACCACAAGTTAACCGGTAAATCGCTCAACTGTTGTTTAAAAATTAAACAACTTAAGGTTGTTTACGTTTTGAACACTTAGTTGTTTAAAAATTAGAAAAACTTTTAAACAACAGTTGTTTAGTAATAAAATTGCACAACTCGGTTGTTTAAAGCAAGTTGTGTAAATGTTAAACAATAATGTTTAAATTACTAAGCAACTGTTGTTTATTCAATATTACTGCACAACTGGGTTGTTTAAAAGGAGTTGCTTAAATTTTAAACAGAGCTGTTTAATGGTTATTACCTCATTTGTTTATATTTGTGAAATGACCTACCGGAACCACTCCTGCAATAATCACAAAGATTACACTGTAACATGTAGAGCTTGTTGCCAATTAACTTCAACATTTATTTATTATCGAGAAAATGTCAACGCGAAGTCATGATTGGTTAAATCTATCACGTGATTTCCCCCTGGGACTTTTTAAACAACTCTGTTTAACTAAATCTTTTTGTTTTTCAATACATAGTTGTTTAAGCCAATCGAGCACTGATTTTTCGATTTTGAACAACGTTGTTTACGTTTTTAAACAACATTATTTTAAACAGTGATATTTTAAACACCGTTCTAACTGTGAAGGGAAACGCTCTCGGCGGTCTCGCCTGTATAACGCAATTCAATATGATAAACCAGAACGTCAATGACGTAGCGCTCATCCGCATGTCACAACAACAAATATCGTAAATCTTATGTGGTACACTTTTGAACAGGTCAAACAATAAAAATGTGATGCCCTGGAAGGGACATAATTTCATTTCCTTTGCATAAAGTACCATAAATAATCAATACAGGTACACGACGCCCCTTGTTTATGCCAGAGTGACCTAGGTTGAGTTTATCAACCGAGAAGCGTACGGCGTAACGTAACTCGCTGGGCTGGTAAGAAGGCATCGTAGAAAGGACAGGGCCAGCGTGAGTTGGAACTGTGTGCGGATCGTGGTTTACTTTGAATTTTTTTTTTTCTTCCCAATAAACAGAACACTAAAAAGTAACCTCTTTTGGGAGTGTATTTTAAGTGATTTTAAAATATAGTGCCTTTTGAACTAGATTTAAACGTTATCGACACGTGCCTTCATTTAAACAAAAAAGGTACTCCTGTTCACGTTTTCATCTATAAACCTAAAAACCACCAATTTATCACGCGACTGGAGTAACATGATTCCACTTACCTCTGTAAATCAAGTGTTTATGACCAAATAACCACTTGACCAAGCAACGAGTTTTTTGTCCGTTAACCGATGGTGGTGATAAATACGTAATTATTAGGTCTTGTAAGCACCTTTATCGATTGGTTTCACAGGTTATCCAAGGTTGATGGTAATAATCACGTTACTTACCCCGGCAAATCGTCTTATTGTTCTGTCCTTGAATCTCTGGTTATATTAAATTAGTAATTCTGAGGTGTCTTACACACCTCTTTAAATGGTTTCAAAGTTACCATAAATGTCTTGGTTATGATCACGTGGCTCAAGCTGATTACTAATCTAAGCTGTGAATACGTGATATTTAGGTGTGAAAAAATAGTAATTATTAGGTGTCTTAAAACACCTTTTTTAATGGTAGTCAAAGTGGCCAGCAGTTCCGCGGTGATGATCTCGTGATTCAAACGGATTATTAATCTAAGCTGGGCATACGTGACTTTTAGGTGTGAAAAATTAGTAATTATTAGGTGTCTTAAAACACAATTTTTTAAATGGTTTCAAATTTACCATAACTTTCTTGGTGATGATCACGTAGTTAAAACTGATTACTAATCTAAGCTGTGAATCCGTGATATTTAGGTGTGAAAAATTAGTAATTATTAGGTGTCTTAAAACACCTATTTAAATGGTAGTCAAAGTTGCCAGTAGTTCCGCGGTGATGATCTCGTGACTCAAACGGATTATTAATATAAGCTGGGTATTCCGTGTTTTCCAGGTGTGAAAATGAGTTATTCTTGGGTGTCTTGATGGTTTCACAGTTACCATTTAAGTTCCGTGGTGATAATCCCGTGACTGTTGGCATATGTCTATGTTCACCAGTTGATAACTGACTGTTGGCATATTTTCATTGCACCTGTTGATAACTGGAGTGTGCATATTTCCAGTTGTACCAGTTGATGACTGACTGTTGGCATATTTCCAGTTGAACCAGCTGACACCAATTAATTTGCATATTGAATATGGGGTGCGTGCAGATCTATGTTTTTTAAACAATTTATCTGAATTTACAGCATATTTCTTAATTACTGATGATTTAGTTATATGCAATACATTTCGAAAATACTACAAATATAAATTACTAGTTATTAGGACATTTCGCTACTTCGTATAAATTTCATTTAGTTAAACATGAATAAGGGAAACATTAACTATGAACTAAAATAATTTCAATAAATTACAAGTATATGAAAAAATTTCTATTAATTAAATTATGTAAGTCTACTTATTACCAACGCCTTTACATTGGAAATACAGACGTATACACCAGTATTGAATTGTTGTTGCTGTTCAACTGGTTGGAAGTTTTACCAAAAATTAATGGTTCCAATGGCTCAGCTAGACCAGTTGAATTCTAACTGGCCTGGATCAACTGGATCATTTAGCCCATTTCAATTTCCAGGGTTACCAGTTGGCATTAACTGGTTCATCAACTGGACAAGTTGCAACTAGCTTTCTCTTCTGGGATGTTTGCACCCCCCCCCCCCCCCCCACCCCCTCTAATCCCAAACTGTTTCCGGCGCGCCTGGACGTAATTATGGAAGATCCAAGACACGATGTTCAGAAACGGGATGAGAACGACATTATTTTGGTTCATTTATTGTGTAACATTTGCGTAATTATTGGGTTGAACGCGGGTTACAATAACATATTTCCTCTTCGACGTAAATTTCACGTGAATGAAGAACATGATTCATCTCAAGTCAGCCTCGTAATATTCACGTGAATTTCACGCAGATATTTTGACTAAAACTATCACTAACGCTTCACGTGTTTCTGTGACGCGATAATTTCGTTTATGAAGATGTAATTTCATAACCAAACAAACACGGGAGTATTAGGTTTACGAACCATGGTCTCCAAGGTAGGGATAATCACGTTATTATAATGGTGATATTGCAGTGACAATTGCGTGATTTAGTATACGTGTGTTTTAAGTTACCTAGTGCAATAAACGTATTAACACATTTACGTAAATGTCAGGTGTTTGAAGAACGTAACTCTCCTCAAGTCGATACCTTGATATTGACGTGATTTTCACGTAATTTTGTTTATTGGGTTTGTAGACTATGACTAATATTATATTAAAATGAGATTGGAAAAAGAAAGAAAAATAATAATTTTACCAAGACATTAAAAGAAAGAGATGCGATGAAATTGGCAACAATAGTCAAATTTGACTAATAGCCATTATAATACCAAACGAACAACAACAACAATGGAGCAAAATCTCAAAATTCTGTGTAGAAGTTTAGTGTTCCAAATTTAGCTCTACCAGATGAGGCAAACCAAATCAAAATCGGTCAAGAAATGAGGGAGAAGCAATTTTTGTTATTTTTTGAATAAATTTGCATAAAATACCATACTTAATCAATGGAGAAAAATCTCAAAATTCTGTGAAGAAGATTAGTGTCCCAAATTTAGCTCTACCAAATAAGGCAAACCAAATCAAAATCGGTCAAGAAATGAGGGAGAAGAAGCAATTTTTTGTGATTTCGAATAAATTTGTATAGATTAGCATAGATAATGAATTTCACGATTCTGTGTAGAGGTTTTAAATCCCCCTCCTAGCCCTATCATATAAAACAATCACAATCAAAATCGGTTGAAAAATAACGAAGAAGAAGCATTTTGAAAATCTTGATGTTGATGCCACAACAAAGTCTAACTTTGTTGACCTTAAATGACATTTGACCTTAACTTAGTGACCTGAAATTCTACTCACATGATTGGGGAGACTTGATAACCCTATAGTCCAAGTTTCATTGACTAAGAACTTATACTTTCAAAATTATATCAAAAATTCAAAAACTTAACCTTAGGTTAAGTTTTCGATGATGATGCTACAACATAGTCCAAGTCTGTTGACCTGAAATGACCTTTGACCTTGACTTTGTGATCTGAAATTCTACTCACATGATTGGGGATACTAGATAACCCTATAGTCAAAGTTTCATTAACTAGGAACCTATACTTTAAAAATTATATCAAAAATTCAAAAACTTAACCTTAGGTTAGGTTTTTGATGTTGACGCCATCGCCGCCGCCGTCACCGGAAAAGCGGCGCCTATGTCTCGCTTTTCGCTACGCAGGCGAGACAAAAATCAAAAGATGAATAAACTGAAGTCGAAAGCAAAAAAGATACAAGAAGGAGAAAATGAAAAATAACATAAGGATAGAAGGAAAAGGAAGATAAAAGAATGTTAAACAAATATATATATTAGGAAAGTCAAAAAAGAGATGTTTAAAGGAGGAGAAAAATAAAGAATAGCAATAGCCGGAAGATAGAACAAAGGTGGTAATAACAAAAAACATAAGTAAAGATAGAAAGGAAAGACAGAGAAAATAAAGAACAGTATAAGGAAATACGGAAATGGAAGATAAGAAAAGGAGAAAATACAGAATGGTTATAGTTAAGACAAATGGAAAAACGGGAGATGAATGAAGTAGGAAACAAAGAAGATACAAGAAGGAGAAAATAAAGAATAATGTAGGGAAAGATAGAAACGGCTATTATTTGTCAAATTATAATGAGTGTATAAATGTAATGGCATGTCAAACCATTCAAAAGGGGATATGACCCGATTCTGATTACTAAAATCTTTTGATTGTAAATACACAGGATAGGGGTTAATTTACAATCAAAGAAACCAGACTTTCAAATTGAAAACCCCCCGGAATGATGATAAGGACGGCATTTGTTCCCTCTTGAAACGCCGAACATACCGCGGTGTGTGCAGCTGAATATACAATGGCGTCTTATTTTCTTTATAAGCAACAGATTCCTTTATTTTTGTATCGCTGCATTTGTCATCAAAATAAAACCATGCGCAGGGTTTAGAGTGAGGCAATAGATTATACATTTAGCCTGACTGTAGTGAAGTAAGAGAAAGAACTCAAGAGAAGATGAAAACACAGGCACTGAAAATGTGTGAGATGTCATGGGACATCGTCTGCTTGTGCAAATCATGTCCATACTGTGATCTCACACATCTCAGCAGCGTTCGGAGAGCTCTTTAGGTGCTATGCCGGGGCTGTATTTAAGCGTTTTGTAATGTATAATGATCATTACTTTGAATGTTCCCAAGCATTGAATTGTGATAACATTGTCGAATCATAGTTTCAACTTTGCAATAATGAAAATAAAGTTAGTTTTTAAAATCAATGAATATCTACTTTAACAAAGGCTGTATTTGTGGACATTGCCAGAGTTTCAAATGGAGAATTGCAATTTTCGGTGAGCAGAGGGCAAAACACACCACTTGCTTGTCTGGTATTACAGTCCACTTTCTTCCGTGATACCTTTGCGTATATAAAACAATCTTTGTGATGGTCTTGGAGGATCCGAATTAGCAAGCTGGAGAATCTGGATGAATGTTTTCCTTGTACTAGTGTGAGGCTCATGAGTTATTAATTATGAAAAATACGACTGTAGTATAGATGTTGATAATTGTCAAATTTATTGCGGAATATGTTATTAAACAAATATTAGATCAAGTAAAAAGCCTTCAATCGAAATAGTTGAACAAGATCAAAGATTATTTCGAAGTTCAGAGTATTTCCAACGCATTTCTCGTCACGATTTTGAATTGATTACATACAAGTTACAACGAAACGATGACATCATAATCATAATTTTAGACGTTGGTTATGCATATGTATTTGCTTATTAATACATCATTCTAAAAAGTATCAAGCCTAATATGTATGCGCTATGAATCATATGCAGGCAACCCAGATCAGTCTATAGCGTATGCTATATCTTATACTATTGTATCATGCACTATTATTTATATCATATTTACTTGTGTCCATGTACTATTTTAAAGGTAAAGACCAGTATTGGAAACGCCCCAATTTCAAAAAATGAAATGGAAGCTCTCATTACCAATCATGTGAAAGAATATGTTTTGATTAATAACAAATTTGCTGGGAAACCGCCTACTAATTGATATATTTGGTAAATTATTATATCTATTTGACTGTGAGAGATATAGGGTAGTCCCATATACATCTTTCTGTGTATAGTGCTTGTAACTTTACGAGAATGGGCCAAATTTCTGATCATTTTGATGATTCCAGAACCGTGCAGATGCTAGATGCTAGATGATCAACCTTTTCTGATCGATTCCACAACGTTTCTTTCACAATGCAATCGCATGACCATAACTGGTCTTTACCTTTAAACTAGACAACTATGATGACAGGAACATAAAGGAAAAGCAAGGGAGATGAAACTGACAACTCTCAGGTATAGCTATACGAATGGACATAAACCGAACCTATATGAGACTGTGAATGAGACTAGAATATCATCTAGCGAGCCTCCAAGTAGTTCTTATGAAGGGAGGCTAGCTGGCTATGTCCTGGCAAAGTCTGTTTACACTGCAGATTAGGGATTTTTTCTCTCTCTAGCTCTGTGGTGAGCTTCCCACCAAACTACACCCCACTTTCGGGTCCAAAGTGGGGTGAAGTTTAAATGGACTATTTTCGTCATGTGCGATCGTATTAGAACTGTATGCATGCATTGATGCCCGTGTTGTTTACCTGGCAGAGAAAAGAGCCTCTCTCGGACTATCCAGAGTAATGTGGTAGAAGTCCGTAGCATCTAGGGTGGTGGAGAGCTTAACAAAACAGCATGAAAAGACAAAAATGGCGCCTGGACGGTTAAGCATAAGAGATATCGAAAAAACAAAGAATAATTTGACCTCGAATGGATGCCGGGGATAATGCCTGCGAAGTTTGAAAGAAATCGAGATCGCTAAACGGACGTAGATAGGGCTCGCAAGCACCTCGTGCAAAACCAATGAAATTTGGATGCTTGAAGAAAACCTGATGACGCGTACTGTGGCACCAACAGCGGTCCATACTAACATCATGAAGAATATAAAATGGCGTCTAAAATGGCACCCTTGACATTTTATAAGAATCCGGCTTCGAGATGACTTGCGTTCAGCCACCCAGACTACGCTTGCAAAATTCAAAGATAACAAAAGGACGGAAAGGAGGAGAATAGCGGTCTCAAAAAATGACGTCATAGCCGATTTCCCGGGGAGGAAACTCAGCGGAACTCTACAGTGACCATTGTTCAAATGCGATTTACTCAAAATTTTCTGCGTGAGCATATACCGCATGGTATTATTCAAAACGGCAACATTACTGTACTGCATGCATTTAACGAGCTGTTACGTAATGCATAATAAATTCATCATTTTGGGTGATAACTTTGCGCTGACGTCATCAAATTTATTATGTAACTAATGTATTATGTAAAGGGAACCTTAATTACAAGCATAATGCTTCCAAGGTTTCCTCCTCATTACTGTAGATTATTGTTAGCATCCTATGTATTTAATGATTTGCCATTACATCGTTTTTATTACTGTTGTATCAATCGAATATTATGTACATGTTTTGTTACCTTGTATATGCCTTTGTAAATTCTTTTCATATGTTGTTAATTGGCAGAGAGTGTACGTGTATGGAAACATATGTCAGCCAGGTTTCATTTACGTTTATATAAAGATCGAAGTTGAAGTCATTTTGCGGTTTTCTTGAAAAATGCGAATTTGAAGGGCAATTTTCGCAAAGTCGATCAATGATAGGTCTTTTTTTTTTTATAGCTGGAAAGGGCATATAATGAAGCATTTAAATCCGAAAAAGGGTACGAGTTTGGCCAGGCCAAATGAAGCTACGGCCACAGAAAGAAAGCCATTCCAGAAATGTAGAAGGCGCTATTAATATCAACCATTGCTGCGTGACATTCGGCATGGATAAGTGCAATACACCCTTTAACGGTTACAACAGTCCGCATGTGCAGACAAGGGTGCCATTTTAGTACACCCTTTCACGGTTAAGGCAGCCATTTTAATACGCGCGTAAACATCGCATCATCATTTTTTTCAGATCGCATGTACGTAGCGTCACTGCCTGGGCCTATGGGCTGTGCGCTCACATCATATTTACATGGGCTCTATCTTAATTTACGCGTAAACCATTGAGCTCTAGAGGTCAGTGGAGTAAACAGCTTTGTTTTAAATTAAAATGGCGCCCATGTCTGCGTATGCGCACTATTGTAACCGTAAACTGGTGTATTCACATTCATTTTAATGTAAATTTAACTGGCACCATGATGTGAGCGCACAGCGCAGGCAGTGACAAAACAATACATGCGCATCTGAAAACTTTGACGACGAAATGCTTTCTCGCAAATTAAAATGGCGGCCTTAACCGTGAAAGGGTGACATTATAGAAAGAAAATACTTAAACAATTTAAAAAGAAAAACCGTATTTGAAATCAGAAAGAAATGGCAATTTTCGGTTTGGATTCTGGGTTGGTTTCGAATTTGTTGTAATCGTAAACTTGTGTATTTACATTCATTTTAATGTAAATTTAACTGGCACCCATGTAAATATGATGTGAGCGCACAGCGCAGGCAGTGACAAAACAATACATGCGCATCTGAAAACATTGACGACGAAATGCTTTCTCGCAAATTAAAATGGCGGCCTTAACCGTGAAAGGGTGACATTATAGAAAGAAAATACTTAAACAATTTAAAAAGACAAACCGGATTTGAAATCAGGAAGAAATGGCAATTTTCGGGTTGGATTCTGGGTTGGTTTCGAATTTGAATTTTATATAAAAATTATGAAAATAGCATTTTGAAGGCCTTTTTATACATCGCAGATGATTTAACATCTCTATCTAGAGAAACTTGTTGAAGTCTGTAGTATCTAGGATAATGAAGATACGAAGAGAGAATATAATAATACAGACATTTATAACACGCAACATATTCACCCAGAGGGTGCTCAAGGCGCTCAACACGGACCAGAAACGGGCACCTGCATGGACGGTCACATATGAGTGATTATGGAAAGCGAAGAGTCACGGGACCTAGATTAGATATCAGAGATTATATGCCTATGAAATTTGAAAGGAACCTGGCTAAAGAAAGGGACCTAGATGATAAAAAAACAAGCTGCCTGTAAACCGAATAGGATTTTAAGGAATAAGATCAAGAAGGAGAAGAAGAAGACGAAGAAGAAGAATAGAAGAAGAAGAAGAAGAAGAAGAAGAAAATGAATATGAATTTAGAACGCGAACAAGAACACGGCATCTGCGAGAAGTCGTAATTGCAAAAGCAGCAACCTATATACCGTCATTCATGCAGTAGTATTAGTAGTAGTCGCTCTATGCAGAGCAATTTTATTTCATTTTCCACATTAAATAAACAATGGCAAGATGATCACAATAATACAGGTAATGATATACAGAAGCATTAGCATTGAAATATCTTTGACATTAATTTTTTAAAGTCTTGTAAGGGAAAATTATTTGGTTGCAGGATATAAAAAACTCACGCAATGAATAACTTAATCGTTATACATTAATAACTCGATTTTGAGAAATGACAGAATCAAGGAAAAAATGACAGAAAAAAAGGAAAAACAAAAACAATTAAAAATTAGATCAGTAGCAGGATGACAAGATGAGGATGGTACACAAACAAAATAAGGGTGAGAGAGTGTAAAGGGGGAAAAGAGGGGAAACGGCAGAAAGAGAAAAAGACAGAGAGAGAGAGAGAGGTAGAGGGATAGAAAGATACAAAGAGAGAAAGGGGTAGAAAGAGAGAGAGAGAGAGAGAGAGAGGGAGGGAAGGAAAGAGACACAGAGTGAGACAGACAGAGAGAAAAAGAGAGGGAGAGAGAGGGTGGCCATGGAGAACCCATTTTGTATTAGTATGATATGGAAACAAATCGTACACGTGTTACAATTTCGATGTTAAAAAATGGCCAGTTCTGCCAAATACGAACAACTGGGGAACAAGTTTCTAAAGATTGATTTACTTTATGAATGTTGTATATCATTGATCAGTCAGTAGTTCCGAGTATTTCTCTGAACCTACTAATATTGTCTTCAGACATATTAGGTGTTCAAGTGGCATTATCAGGTGGATGGCAACAACGTACGTATGTCATGATCACGGCTTAACGATAGCCGCCCTTTGGTTTTGGTTATCAATTGAATGACTAGTGAAATCCTCACTTTTCGTGGTTCACGATTTTGCCCCATCCAATAATAGGTTGTAAATTTTATTAAAAAACACACTAATGACATATATATGTTGTAATTTGCAAAGTGTGCACATTACATACATAATGATTACTTGGTAGCACAAATCTGGCATCCCTAAAAGTCAAGTCAACAGAGCATGCTCATTTTGTGCTTAAAAGGATAGTTGAGTTCTGTTTTCAGACCGCAAATTTCTTCAAAGTGCATGGTTATTGCTCTTATTCTTTTGTATGACATTTCTAGTGCCCTTTTAGGACCTGAAATTAATATAAAGGTAATTTTAGACCGTAAAATGTGTAAAATTTAGCCAAAACGATCACTTTAAACAAAAATGTGGTGACAGTTAATTAAAAAATTAATTAATAATAACAATACATAGGCCGGCTGGTTGTGCGTAATATAATCGACACGAAAAAGCCAACATCGGTATTTGCTGAAATTCAACGTAGGAGGCGCTATTTCATTTTTTGTCAACGGCTAGTTCAAATTATCGAATATTTGTGGTGGTACACAAATATTAGAAACCGTTATATTTAAGGATATTTCAGCCGTCTCTGAACCGATTTTGATCAACCAAAGATGTTTTTGTCATTTTAATTATAAGTTCTTTCAAAATCGACACTCAGTTTTTCATTATCTCACAAAAAATTATTTTGTGAAGTGCCCTCTGCAACAGAACACAACTATTCCTGACAGTGTTTTGAAAGAAACATTCAGGTCGAAGTTGCCAGTTATATAACGTGCGGCTCATTTTCGTAATCTTTGTAGTTTAGTTTTATGTTTACCTGCACTGTTGGCCTAGACGGAAATACCATAATCCATGCAGGGTTGTATTGTAAAATGTATAAAGAGTGTTCAGTAAAGAAGAACTTAAAAATGTCCTCAGTTTTCCAAGGGAACGGATCTTGTATCCAATAGATTTACATTTTTATGAATTTCAACGCCTAAGTGTCGTATGGACTTGACCTGTTCGATTTCAATTCCGTCAATATATATTTTAAGAATTTCATAAGAACGCGTTTGCAGTAAGTGGTAGTGTTTTTTTTTTTTTACCAATCATTAATATAATCAATATTTGATTGAAGTCTAGAGGTTATTGTCTGCACATCTTTCCCTATCTTGAATAAAATAACATCATCAGCATATATTCTTATAACACCAGATTTGATTGATTGTGATATTTCAATGATAAAAAGTAAAAAAATATGATCGGGGCAAGAATCCCTCCTTGTGGTACGCCTACTGTTCCTTTTTGCAGAAAGTTTACCTTGCGAGAATACAACTCGTTTTCTTTACTTCAGATAACTTGAAAACCATCTTAGCATGTTTGCAGCAATACCATATTGCTGCATTCTGAAAAGTAGAATATTATGGTCTACACTATCAAAACAGTTTGAAATATCTAAGAAACATGCCCCAACTTTTTCTCTATCATTAAATGCATAAAAAAATTCATCGAGAACTATATGCAGACAAGTTGGCTATGGTGCACTATACCAGGCCGGAACAGGTTGCATGATAAAATTATGATTCTTTCTATAATTTGATTATTGAGACTTTGAATTTTTAGTTTATTTCGAAATAAAGAGGTAAAGAGCTTTTTATGAGGAAAGTTTTACAAAATGCTTGTTTCTAGCTAGTTTGGGTGGCCTAATTACAAAGACTCTGTACATAATTTAGACTGCTACAGATAATATAGTCTGCTAACCGTTGTAACTACACAGTCTTATTGCCATCGCAGGTAGTATTGTGGAGTATGAAGTAGTTTAATACAGTGTATATTGAAATATTCAGTAAAGGACAGATTTTCAGAAAAGAACTCGTCTGAGTTACTAGTAACTGGCTACATTACGACAACATTTGTAGGCAGTATTTTATCCAATGAAGATTTAGTAAAAAATAAACAAGGATAACCCACAACTCATAAAGCCTCGGTCAAAAATACCATTACGAACGGCTACGAACGCCGTACGAACGTTTTTTCATACCATCTCGTATGATCTTCTTAAGTAGGCCGTACGAAACCAGCATTCGTAGACCGTTCGTAGACCGTTCGTCAGTTTGCAGACTGATTGATGGTCTTATCTAAAGCCACGGTCACAAGTACCATTACGAACTGCTACGAACGCAGTACGAACGAATTTCAGACCATTTCGTAAGATCTTTTCGTAACATATAACTCCGTTTAGTCTCATTTGACAACGCCCCCTATCGTCAGAGTCCAGCAGCCTATAAACATGTTAGCCTATGGACTTTTACTCCCCAAATCGTTAAAAATTCTTTTATTTTTGTTTAAACGAAAAACTCATCCACCCCGACGTATGTTATCACTAGTTCTTTCATTGGAACTCTCATGTCTCATTGACTTTTGAAAGTTTACCCACCGTAATTAGGTCATAATAGGTCGCCAGCTCGCCATTGCCTATATAACACATGTGTAATAAGTCGAACTTTGGACGCAATTTACCACTCGATTGTAAGGTTATAAGTCTAGCACACGAAGG
Source organism: Strongylocentrotus droebachiensis (assembly GCA_035222895.1). NCBI lineage: Eukaryota > Metazoa > Echinodermata > Echinoidea > Camarodonta > Strongylocentrotidae > Strongylocentrotus > Strongylocentrotus droebachiensis. Next base: position 108,198 of record JAVYIG010003229.1, on the reverse strand, counting down.
ATAACAAGCATGAATTATCATAGATCAGTTCTGATTTGTTCATTATGTCCATTTCAGCCAACCCCCACCGTAATTTTTCCATTTAGTATATGCAAGCATTTTTCCGAGGTAAGCAAAAACATGAATATTCATGAACACCATGAACTATTCGATTATTAACAGATGGGTGCAATTGTGCACCACATCAAACTTCCCTACTTAGTAGTTTGGTAGGTTTATTTTACTTACTGTTTAATTATCAGATATCAATGATAGTTTAAAGATATGGAAATGGTTCTTGTATTTTATATTTAGCAAAGCAATCTCACATACAAAATCACCTTCAAATGTCGTCAGATCCGCCGATTGCCGTCTACTATATCGCGAACTAGCTATGTTTGTGCTGGCGAAAATGATACAACCGGAGCAATATGGAAGGCCTTATGAAACCAGCGTTCGTAGACCGTTCGTAGACCGTTCGTCAGTTCGCAGACTGGTTAATGGTTTTGCCTAAAGCCTCGGTCACAAGTACCATTACAACTGCTACGAACGCAGTACTAACGAATTCAGTTCAGACCAATACGTAAGATCTTTTTAAGGAGGCCGTACGAAACCAGCGTTCGTTGACCGTTCGTAGACCTTTCGTAAGTTCGCAGACTGGTCGATGGTCTTGTCCAAGATTTGTTCAACCTCTTACGAAACCCTCTTTATGGCGGCCGTAAGAACGTCATAACGTCATCCCCTTGGCAAGGGAGCTCAATACTTCTAGTGAGAAATTATTGCTAGTTTTTTAGTCTATCATTCTTACTTGTTAATCCTCACATTAAAAATCTCTTATCATTATTAGCAATTCTGACCATTAACACGTTTCCTTCAAATAAAGAATAAAAATTAAAATATTAAAATAAAAGAAGTACAAAATAAGGAGATACTTATTTGAGGTAAGAGCTACCAGCCTTCAACCTTGTCACGTTCCCTAATTGAGTTTTCTTTTCTCTTTCACATGTTCTTTATTCAGGAGAGTTTGTTAATAATAAAGCAGATATTTTTGACCTTTCACATGAAGGGAAAACAGATTTTTTTTTTCTTTTTTTTTCTTCAATTGGATTTTATCATTAATTGCGTTTCTTATGCTTTAATTTAAAAATACAGCTCTATCCTCAGAGGGAGCGAATTAATCGAAGATACTAATCACCCTTAGCCCCCGTGTATTTTTCCTGATATATATATATATATATATATATATATATATATATTTACATTTACCAAATTACATTCTCCATTATGGTTCCCATTTTCTCAACTTCTCGCCTTGCGATTTTTGTCTCATTTTGACATGACGGGCATTTGTCAATCATTCAGTCTCCATTGTTTACCATACGCAAGATAAAAAATGCTTTCTGTCGTGTAGGTTAAAGCTTTAGTACATTAGTACTGGTAATGCGATTGCATTGTGAAAGAAAAGGTGTGGAAAGGATCAGAAACAGTTGATCATGTAGCATGTAAGTATTGGTGTGCACTGCAAGGTTTTGGAGTCATCAAAATCATAATAAATTTGACCGAGTCTTGGTAAAGTAACAAGCACTGTACACAGAAAGCTATATATGTGACAACACGCATGGTGTCGGGGCTGGTACTACCTTGGTTTCCTTGTCTTTCTATGCCCATTACTCAGCCAGTATACATTTTCTTCCAAAATTGTTTGGCACATGTCATTTATTTGTAGTCTTGAACATTCAGTGTAAGTTTCGTTTGATTCTGTGAGAATTAATTTTTTTTTTTTTTTTTACCAGAACTGGAGTTTATCTTTAAGAAATCTACCGGTTTGAAAATTTATCTTCAACAGAATAACAAAAATGGAGAATCATATATTCAAGCAAATAATATCAAACTTGCAACAGTCATATAATTTTCGACAGTACACGGCAGCGCGTTTTTGCAACTCCACAAAATATAAAAAAAAGTCGTAGAATCTTCTTACGAATGACTTTAAAATGCCGCAAGTTACTTGCACGACCATCTCGCAAGAACAAACACTCGTACACAAAAAAGTACAAACTCTAGGCCATTGTATAAGATTTTGGTTGATAAACTTGTTGTGGCTTGCGATGATGCGTCGTTTCGGGCACTTGATGTTTAACGCTGCGCTGACCTGCGGCCGGTGCTCATATATTGTGCTGTTATCTTATTACGAACGGAGATTTGTATGGCCTTCGTACGAACGACTTATGTCGTTCGGTCGGCGTTTGTAAGGTGCTCTTAATGTATGCGTACACAATTTATGCAATTTATGCTTCCTTTTTTTTGCAACGCGACAAAATATACAAAAATCGTAAGATATTCTTACGAAAGACTTGAGAATGCCGTCAGTTAAACGTACAACCATCTTGCGAGAACAAAAACAAAACAATGAACGGCGTTCGTACGAACTCCGTAAGAAGTACGTAAGAAACTATGCACCATCTACCTATCTCTAAGAACTCTAGAATTGTTAGGTTTGTGTACACAATTTATGCCATTGTTGAGTTTAACCGTTATGAAACGTTCGTAGTTAACGTCCTCACTTTGTTCATGGTGTTCGTCGAGGAAGATCTCCTTTCGAATAGATATGGGACCAAAAGGGTAAGCTGTTAAAGGGAAGAGGGAAGTGAAAGAAAAGTAAGGAAAGAGATGAGGAGGAAGGAGAAAGAGGAGGAGAGCAGCAACAATAATATCAAGACATTTGTGGTGGTTATTTTACCTGACTGCTAAGAAAGCATAAATGCTTGTAAGTAAGCAACCAGGCAGCCGACGGCTGTAGGTCCTCTCCGAGGGACCTGTTATTTAGGATTAATGCCTTACCAAAGGGCACTGGCGCATCGCCTTGGTTTCGAACCCGGGTCACCGGATTACGAGACCACTGCTCTACCGACTGAGCTATCGCGCCTCGTTTGACGATGGACATCGGAACCGGGAGAAGGCGATGGAAGATGAACAAGTCGAGGAGGGGGAGGACGGCAGGGTGATAGCGATGAAGATGAGTTAACGGTTAAACTAAAAAGGAAAATTATGACTTTGATGCCACCACAGAGCAAAAACTCGATGACTTCTACAGTGAAAATGTCGGATTACTTGTATAATAAAAGAAGTGACAGATATGCTTACAGCAAGTACAAGAAACAATCAATCAATCAGTCAATTCAAGGTTTATTGGTCATGGGTACAATTAAAACACTCATTGCATATTTCAAATATAAAATACAGTTACAATTGATTTGTCGCTATTGAAATATATATAGTTAATATTTAAAGATTGCTTGGGCAGCAAAATTAAGAAAACGAATATAACATGAAGTCAGGAAAACGGGGAGGAGAAACATGAAGAAAAGAAGTAAAAGAGGAAGTTATGAATTGCATACATGTATTTTTTGAGAGTCATTAAAGACAATATACGAATATAAACAAATAAAAAAAAGAACATATTCCTTTCATAACATTGTTGAAGTTTGATATTGCAAGTATTTGTATTATTGCTTAGAAAAATGATATTAAAGAAAAAAAATTATGGCACTCTAACATTCCTTTTCCTTCATATATATAGTGGCTATTGAAGGGAGAGGAAACAGAATTGTGTTATTTTGGTTTTATTATTTTCTTATGGAGAGTAAAAATCAGGAAACTTCGACATCTGTCAAAAGAGTATAATACAATTGGAAAATGTATATTAATTCATCTATTTGTATTAATTGGGCTTGGCTTTATTGAGAAGATCGACAAAGTAAGGTATGGGGCTATTTCGGAAACGATTGGTTTTGCACTTGAACAGTTGATATCTAGATGCATGGCGTAAGGAGATGGGTATGTTTTTCCGAAGAGGTAACCAGATACTACATGTTGGGTGTTTAGCTAAGGATGTAGCGAAATCCAGACACAGCTTTACTCTTCTGGATTCAAGCGTTGAAAGTTCACATATTTGGCAGGCATCGGTATAATGTGTGTATCGTGGACCCTAGCATGATTCTACATACTCTTTCTTGAACTTGCTCCAAGCTTCTTATTTGTTCCTGTGTAAGTCCACCATTAAAAACTGGGGTACAGTATTCCATGACAGGACGAATATATCCCGTATATACCAGTTTCATATCAGCTATTAAAGACAGTCCATATCGTTTCAAAAGCCTAAAGATATACAACTTTCTGTTGCATTTTTTGAGGATTTCAGTGACATGTAAATCCCGTTTCAGATTGGATTGCACAATGACACCAAGAATTTTGAAAAGAGGGGAAGTTTTGTAGGGGTGAGTCATCAATATATAAAGTTGGCCCATGATGAAAACCTTGGCAAGGGAGCTCAATACTTCTAGTGAGAAATTATTGATAGTATTATAGTCTATCATTCTTACTTGTTAATCCTCACATTAAAAATCTCTTATCATTATTAGCAATTCTGACCATTAACACGTTTCCTTCAAATAAAGAATAAAAATTAAAATATTAAAATAAAAGAAGTAAAAAATAAGGAGATACTTATTTGAGGTAAGAGCTACCAGCCTTCAACCTTGTCACGTTCCCTAATTGAGTTTTCTTTTCTCTTTCACATGTTCTTTATTCAGGAGAGGTTGTTAATAATAAAGCAGATATTTTTGACCTTTCACGTGAAGGGAAAACTGATTTTTTTTTCTTTTTTTTTTCAATTGGATTTTATCATTTATTGTGTTTCTTATGCTTTAATTTAAAAATACAGCTCTATCCTCAGAGGGAGCGAATTAATCGAAGATACTAATCACCCTTAGCCCCCGTGTATTTTTCCTGATATATATATATATATATATATATATATATATATATTTACATTTACCAAATTACATTCTCCATTATGGTCCCCATTTTCTCAACTTCTCGCCTTGCGATTTTTGTCTCATTTTGACATGACGGGCATTTGTCAATCATTCAGTCTCCATTGTTTACCATACGCAAGATAAAAAATGCCTACTGTCGTGTAGGTTAAGAAATCTACCGGTTTGAAAATCTATCTTCAACAGAATAACAAAAATGGAGAATCACATATTCAAGCAAATAATATCAAACTTGCAACAGTCATATAATTTTCGACAGTACACGGCAGCGCGTTTTTGCAACTCCACAAAATATACAAAAAGTCGTAGAATCTTCTTACGAATGACTTTAAAATGCCGCGAGTTACTTGCACGACCATCTCGCAAGAACAAACACTCGTACACAAAAAAAGTACAAACTCTAGGCCGTTGTATAACATTTTGGTTGATAAATTTGTTGTGGCTTGCGATGATGCGTCGTTTCGGGCACTTGATGTTTAACGCTGCGCTGACCTGCGGCCGGTGCTCATATATTGTGCTGTTATCATATTACATTAGACTGTAATTTGTAAATTAGCTAAATTTTAATAATAAAACACAACATTTATTAAGCGCTTAAGTTTCTGAACGCACCATTGTAAATCTGTTCTTTATTCAATAAATCATGAATATATAATACAAAAAAATAAAAATGAGATCAAACATAAGGTAAAACATGAAATCAAACAAACTAAACTTAACATGCCCTGATTTATAGAAGATCAATGTTACCTAAACTAAATACAACTAAATTAATTGTGATTTGTAAATACAAATAGTATACAGGTGGTTAAGCTTTTTCAAAGCATAAAAGAGCAATAGGTTCGATCGAGTTGATTTTATATGGCTGTTATTTTCAGCTGAAAGAGATGGAATATCTGTGAAAGTTGTATCTTTGAAGCATTTCTTAATAAAACTCATATTTTAAAAGCATCTGCTTCAGAAAAAAAAAATGTAAATTTTTGGCTTACCGGGATTACTAGTGCTGCAATATTGATCTACCAGGTGTTCAAATCCAGGTTGTAATAGTGCCGACCTCAACGCCGCCTTTTCCGTCGACCCTGTTTGTCTTTTTCGCCACGTCCTGAGCATATTGACTGTTCCCATGGAATTCCTTCCTTGTTGAGCGTTTGCCTCAATGTAGCGACTAATATCTGCGGGCTCAAAGCCCAATGCCCTTCCCAGATCATCGATGTCTGAATTCTTATAAATGGCCTCGGCTATTTTCTTCAAGATGCCGTCAAAATCGGCGTTGACCTCGGAACTCGATCTGAAACTAGTTGTTATTTTTTTTAAATGATGCAAAATTACAATGAATATCAAAATATGTGATTTCTCGTACAAAGGGCTTTTTCCATGACACCGTATTTATCACATGGTGAAAATTTATTACAGCAGCAGTAACAGGAGTAACAACAACAAAACACGTTTTGTGAACATGTGAATACGTAAATAGTTGTGAGGCGATGAACAATTTCAGCTTCATAGAGCCAACGACAGGGGCCGATCCAGCCGGCGGCAAGGGAGGGGTCCAAAGAGGGGGCCCAATTCATTTGTGAGAAAATATGAAAATCGCGGCAGCTGATATTTCGCTCAGTAGGGGGGAGGGGGTATAGCGACCGCTATTTTTTTGTTACTCAACACCCACCCACCCCCCCCCCCCTTTTTTTGTCAGGGGAGGGGCCCGTCTTCTTTTTTTTAACAAAAAAGGGTAAAATTAACGTGTTTTTATGTTTTTTGGCCAGGGAAGAGGGCCCCTGGATCTTCCACTGGCCAACGACAACCGATTGTAAGGTGGTGGTAAATAAAAAGAATATATAGGCATAGGCATCAATGACAATAACACACAAATAACAAAACAAAAACATATACAAATGTACACGGGGACATCACAAAAGATGAGAGGCATAAACATATTTTGATGCATTTATATAATCTTGGGTTTTGACAGCTACTAAAGATTTGATACACCAATAAGAAATAAACTAGAAAGTACAGGTGAAGGAAAACGACATTATACAAATAATACATAGGTGTGAGTGCGTTCGATGCAGCGCATGAGGGTATTGGTATATTCACTACGGTGCAATAACATTTTCGAGGCGTAGCCGAGCGTTTTTTGTGTCATTGTGAATACCCAAATAGCGTTGCATTGCCATAACGTCACGAAAGAAAACCTGTGTATTATTTGATTTATAAGATGGGTCGACAATCTTAAGGCGATAACACCGTAGTCTGCAACTTTTCATAAGAAATAACGTGTGCACACAGACAATCACGGCAGCAGTGGCCTCGTAAACAGACTGTGCAGTGCATGGTGCGACTTCTCGTAAACATGGATTGAATTACACGCAGCGCGCATTATGCCTTTTTGTTGCACCTTTTTTGCACCGCTGTTATCACCAAAATGCACTCCCCTTTGTTAAGATTAATGCATGGTCACGTCGCTCATTGGCTACATTCTTGAACCCATTTGATAATTTTAAAAAATTCCATTTTATATGGTGCATGAGGGAAATTATACACTTCTAAAGAGGTTCAAAGTGACTTGTTATGCACTCACTCTTTTTTGTTTAAAGTGACTCAGTAACATTATTGAAGGTTGATGAAAAAAATGTATACATTTTGTATGAAATGTTACTAATTATATTCCTACATCTGTTCTAGTCCTCTAACATGCACATAATCCTGAAAAAAACTATCAAACCACAAAGTATGGTTTCCTTTGAAGTTGTCACTTTCCGACACCCTCTAACAGTAAATTCTTCCAACCATTTTTTGAATTTTTCCCAACCGTTTGTTAATGAAAATAAGACATAAGACAGGCTTTTTAAAATCTTTCAACACTGAAATGTCTGGAATGGTATAAAGAGCAAAGTCATTGTTTTATGACGATTTACATTCACCTAAAATGTAATTAAATTGTAATAATATAGTTGGGAGAATTAAGGAATCGATCAAATCAGTTTTTACCAATTTTTATCATTAATAATGGTCCGTTTTCACTCAAACTTCCAGATTATCTTTAATTGTAGATCTAGCATTGAAGTCACTGACTTAGTACCATTATCTCTCATCTGAACAATGCTACTCAGTCCGTTTAAACCCGGGGCCGAAGGCTAAATTATTTTTCCAATAAAATATATATAGTACTTGTATGCGCACATCCGCACATGGTCATTTTCCTCGACGACATATATATACGATTTTAGCTACATATGTAAATGCAGGCGCGTATCTACTAGGTAGGATCTTATTTTAGGGGGGGCGGCGGTTGTAAGCAAGCGAATAACTTAAAGAGCGCGCGAGACGCGCTCCCTAGGGGAGGGGGGGGGTAAAGGGCCGCCCGCGTAATTAAGCTTAGACGTTCAGTTATTTTTGTTATATAAAGAAGACGATTCGTCATACCGTTCTCGACTTTTAACCCTTGTCTGAATTCAGTTTTCCCCCTACCACGCGAAGCTTAGACTTTTTAAACCCTGTTTTATGTCTTAGTTTCATGGAAAAACGGATGATTAAATTAACAAATGGTTGGGAGAATTTGCACTGTTAGAAGTCGTTGCACAGTGACGCCTTCAGAGAAAACCATAAATATCTTTGTGGTTTGAGAATTTTCTCAGGATTTTTTCCTGTTAGAGGGTAAGTATAGTACAAAGAATAAAATAAAGAACATTTCATACAACAATTACAGTTTTGTCATCAACCTTCAACAATTTTACCGAGTCACTTTACATGGTTAAATTTGTAGACATTTGGACATTTGTCGGTAATTGTTGGCTAGTTTTGTCGGTGATCGCTGGCCTCTACACACCCCCCCCCCCCCCCCCCCTCCCACTAAAAAAAGGTCTAGCGACGCCTATGAATGTAGGTACAGTAAAAATTGAGACTTGTTCATGTGAAGTTAGGTGAATCAGGTGTAAGTTGAATATATCTGGTACGCCAGGGGTCCTAAAGTTTGCATTGAAGTATTGTATTGATAAGCAGAACGTTAATCGCGGGGGCAAATGCTTAAACGAAATTGCAATCTATGCCAAGCTAAAGGTACCCTGCATCATTTGTCTCACTTATAAAACGCAATAACGCTTAACTTACAGATGTAAGAGTATTTGTTGGAAGAGGTCATCCAGATGCCATATCGACACAACAAGAACCTAACCCATGCCTCCTCCCCCTCAAAAAATCTCATCAGAGAAGAGTGCATCACAGGGGAAGGAATAAACGATTATTAGAGACGAGGTACGGATGATGTCATAATTGTTTACTCCCTCTTTATAAGTATGTAGATGATTTGACTATAGTAGAAAGCCGGATTTGCACAGAGATTTCAAAATTGCAATCGGAATTATTGTTATTAGAAAATTGGTCTTTACTCAATAATATAAAACTAAACCCAACTAAATGTTTTGCTATGACTGTCTCTTTTATGGAAAATCAAGCTCACCAACTGTTGTATATTGATGAGACACTTTTAAATAAAGAAAATGAAAAGTTCTCGGAGTTTATATTCAATGTGATATAAAATGGGATATTCAAGTATTAAAAGGAAATGTTAAAGAAGCGCAATAGATGACACAATTTATTTGACGCGACGCCTCTCAGTGCTAATTAAACTGATCCAATAACTCTAAATAAGCTTGTCATTAATCTTTATGATTGATGTATGCTATTGATGTGCAAATCAATGAGTAACATTTGTTATCATCATAATTATACTCATGTCATCTTAATGCATCTTCTTTATAGCGAAATTATTGAATGATATCTGCATAAAACTACCATATACCATATTCTTGCCCAACATTTTTTTGTTTAATCGGTGTTAAAGTGATACCTTAAGGAAAATATCAAATGGGATTTTTTTTTTAATTTCCACTTACACAAAGCTGAATTTTCCTTCTTCTCCTTTAATTACAATATAGGGAAATATAATTGTTTCCCTTTTTGGGGCAAAAAAGTATAAATATTAAGCAGTTGCTGACTACGCGTCACATATGTTCATGATTATGTTTATATGTTTATATTTTGTCCGCTAACTTAATTTCTGCTTAATTTATCATTCTAAAGCCATAAAATCTTAATGGATGATACACATAATTTTGAACAAGTTATATTACCCTGCCTGTGAAATCATTTTTATTTGTAAATCTCGGTCCTGCATTATTTATGCTTATTTATCAATTGAATGTGCAGTATTATTAGAATAAAGACGAAATGATAACATCGTTATTTTCATGTTTTAAGTAGACTTGTAATAAGATTTCAGAGTAGATTTTGTTTGTCATTAGAACATTCCTCCATAGGAAAGGATTGACATAATATATAATACGCACACATGTAATGATTTCGTCGGATCTAGGACACCAACCCGCTGGACATCCACCCCCGGATAACCACCTCCAGTCAACTACCCCCTAGGACAACTACCCCCGGACATCCAAGCCCAGATAACCACCCGAGTCAACTACCCCCTTTGACAACTACCCCCGGACAACTACCGCTGGATAACTACCCCCAGATAACTACCCCCTACGACAACCATCATCTAGGACACCTCCCCCCCCCGGACAACCATCCTCTAGGACACCTACCCCCCCCCCCCAGACAACTATCCTAGGGGGTAGTTGTCTGTGGGTAGTTGTCCAGGGGGTAGTCGTCCTAGAGGGTGGTTGCCCTAGGGGGTAGTTGACTGGGGGTGGTTATCCGGGGTGGATGTCCAGAGGTAGGTGTCCGGATACGGATTTCGTCATAAGCAAGGAATAGTCTTGTTTGGGTATCAGAATATAATGCCTGAGACTAATAATTTACAAATATTTCCTGTTATATTCCCCCCCCCCCCTAAGGGAATTTGAAGAGTATTCCATTGCAGGCGACATTTCTACTATGCAATTCTTCTATTAAAACTGACATACAAAGATTAACAAAGCGAACAAAGTGCTTTTCATTTTCATCACAATTCAGCCTGCTCTCTTATATACAAGTATATTAAAGATCGGTTACGTACCATGATGGCGTTGCCGCTGTTGTTGTTGCTGTCATAGCTTTATTTAGAAAAAAAAGATAACGGAATATAAGTATATACATTTATTAGAAGAAAGGTCCATTGCGGATAATGTTTTAGGTTGGTCGTAAAGCAATTGAAGCATACTATTTAAAATAATATTGATAATTCTTTTTCTTTTATAGATACTTTTTTCTTCTTCTTTCTATAATAATTAAATGACACGTCAAAGCTTCCACGCTTCGCGCGGGAGGGGGGAAACTGGATTCAGACAAGGATTAAAAGTAATAATTTAATGAAACGTCAAAACTCCCGCGTTTCGCGCGGGATGGGAAAAATGAATTCAGACAAGGATTAAGAAAAGAGCGTACAACGATTCGTCTTCTTTCTCTGATAATCTAATGAAACGTTAAAGCTTCCGCGCTTCGCTCAGACAAGGATTCTAAACTGTCTGACTTTAAAGATATTGCCTGCGGGGTCCCCTAAGGGTCATTGTTAGGCCCCTTACTTTTCAAATTGTTTGTAAATGATATTTACCGATCATCCAACCTGCTTTCTTTTATTCTTTACCCTGAGGATACGAACTAATTATATTCTCACAAAAATCTCGATGTACTATGTAAAACTGTAAACATCGAATTAATAAGTGTCTGCAATTGGTTTGCTGCCAATAAATTAACAATCAACTTCAAGAAATGTAACTACATGAGAGTTTACAACTCTCCAAAACCTCCTGACTTGAGCTCTGTACAAATCAAATTAAATAATAATATTCTTCCCAGAGTGGATTCCACTAAGTTTCTTGGGGTTTTCATGGACAAATCATGTAAATGCACTTGGATTTTGTTTAAAGCTCAAAACACAGGTGTTATGTACCGCCTAAGTATGTTTCTATCGAAAACGATATTACGTACTTTATATTGTTTGTTATTGATTCTCCCATCCCTATCCTATTGTAATATTATATGGGCAAATACATATCGAACAAGTCTATACAAAAAAGCTTTGTGCACTGCAAAATAAGATTTTACGTATCATATCAGTTTCTCACCCACGATCCAGTAGCGATCCTTTATCTAAATCTCTTAAGTTGCTTCGTATTGAAGATATAAATAAACTTCAGCAATGTACAATATCATATAACATGTCTAAACAACAAACAACTACCTTCTCAGTTCTACGGCCAGTTCCAACGTGTTTCAGATATCCATACGTATTGTACCAGATCATCTGAAGAAATCTATATTCCCAAACACCATAAACGTATTTTTCAAAATATTATCCGTTTTACCGGTCCTAAGCTTTTGAAAAATTTACCTGAACCTATAAGGAAATCTGTATCTCTTTTAAGCTTCTCTTCTCTTGGAAGCTTAAAAAATGTATCATTCTAAATTACAGTGCATAAATATCAGCCCTATACCCGATTTAGGGTGATGAGTGTGTCTATTGTCTATGTCTATGTCTATTGTAGAAGGGCATGTGTATGGATACGTATGTATATATACGTGTGCTGTATGCATGTGTATAATTATGTAAACATACATACATATATATGTGTATGTATGTATATGTTGTATAAATGTATGTCCTTGTAACGAAGTATATTATGTATGTGCATATATCCTGTTCATCTCAAAGTCATATGTTTTCACGTTATACCCTTCACCTATATCTTGCCATCATGTTGTTTATGCATGCCATACTTCGTTGGTGTGACTGAGGTATTATCATTACTCTCGTCATCATCATCATCACCTTAATCCTACTCATAACTATCATCTTCATCATCAGACCTCACACACCCCTATGCGCACCCATACAACCATGAAAGTGTGGGTGAGCGCGGTAGTGTGCCACAATCATTATTTTACAATTTATACTCATAATCATTATTAATATAATCCATGTATCATACTCTACAGTTCCAAAGTGTACATGACTGTTACTAGTGTTATGTTTCTATTCGTATTTGTATTTGTGTTTGAAATACAACTTTAGGTTGAAATAAAGGAATACAAATAATATAATAATACACATGACAAAAAGGAACTATTAGACCTTCAGGCGGCTAGTGCAGGTTTGCAAAATGATTGTTCAAAGGTCAACTTATATTTTGAGAGATGGGGCGTCAATTTTGTTTTGTGTATGCCACTTACTAACTAACGACAGTTTGTAATTCCTTCTAAGTACAAGGTACTTCAGAAAATTTTGGCGTGGATCTTTACCGAGGATAATGGGCCCACTGTGGGCCTTTGTTATTGTTCCCAGTTCGATCTTTTCTTTATTCGTTTGTTTCCACATCTCAACGACGTGTTGGGCACATTTTCTGATGGCAAAATCGTGTAAAGCTTTCAACAGTAACAGGAGCAGAAAATTATCCGATATTTGTACTGTTTTCATATTTATCTTCGACCAAATTTTAATATGATCATACTTTTACCATAACCTCGCATGTTGGCGATAGAGGGCCATGTAGGTGTACGTACTTGCTTTGGAGTTCTCTATCGGAAACTGTATTATTGAATTGAAACCCATATTATATCTAAATCAGCCAATAATTGTTTAAGACAAATTATAATATTAAGGGTACCCTTAGTTGGTGGTGCCGGGTAAAAATGTCAGAGGTAAAAATGTCAGAGGAAAAAATGTCATAGGTAAAAATGTCGGAAGAAAAAATGTCAGACGTAAAAATGTCAGAGGTAAAAATTTCAGAGCTAAAAATGTCAGAGGTAAAAATGTCAGAGGAAAAAATGTAAGAGGAAAAAATGTCAGAGGTAAAAATGTCGGAGGTAAAAATTTCAGACATACAAACAAAAATGTCAAGTACACTGTACAAAAAAATGTAGGATAGAAATTGGTGCTGTCATAATATCTCATCACTTTATCACACAAAATGTCGAGACGTAAGCTACTGGGCTAGTCCTGAGGAAAATAAAATGTGGAAAATAAATTTGAAACTTATATTTTGTGACTAGGTTTGCATATATTAATTTCTATCATTTTTCGATTATTTAAATTGGTTGATGTTTTAATGTTTATTTGGTTTTGAGGAGGTAAGCCTAAGTACATAGAATATTAAGATTGAATGAGATAAAACAGGGAATTAGTTATAAAGATCGCACAGAAATTCCACGAATTCAGTAATTATAGACCCATCTTCATGTCAGTCCCAGCAAAGACTGTTATGACAAGAAAACATTAATAAAAAGATACGGATGCTTTTTCCCCCTCATCAATACGTTATTACAAAAGTTTAACAAACAATATCAAAGCTTCGCTTGAAGAATGTCAGATAGTAGGCCTGTAAGTGGTAAACGTTGAGACATATCTACCCAGGTATTTTGTCATGTGCTTTCGAACATAACACTGTAACTTTATATTTAAAAAAAAATCATGTTTGTGATTAAGAAACGTGAGAGAAATACAGTTTAAGTCCCTCAATTTCAACTGTTTTTTCTGCCAAATTCATGATGCATTTTGTTTAATTTGTAGACTTGTACGAATATGTACCTGCTTGAAACTGTCGTATTAGGAAAAAACCAAGAACTAATTGCAACAGAAATGATTCCACTTGCATATAATCTGGAGTAGCCATGAAAACAACATACTCAAAGTTGACAAAAATTGAAGTGGTGGATCAGTGCCTAATTTGCATAAATTCAAAATGGCCGCCATGTCAGACCCTGGTAGACACACAAAACCTATTTTAGCCTATATCTCTAGATCTGTGACACATATAAAGCTAAACAAAGTGTCTTTACCCATGTTTGGGGGATCAAGGAACATGATTATAGCATTATAAGCAGCTAACAACTACTCCTTGACTCTTAATTTGCATAAATTTGCATAAAATTAACCCTTTTAAAGTCAAAATGGCTGCCATGTTGCATGTTTATAACTATTTCTCATCTGATACTTACAGAAAGTTGATTTTAGTGCCCTTATCCATGTTTAGGGGGTCAAGGAAAAATAATTATGGCTTTATCGGCAGCTTAGAACTATTCCTTGACTCCTAATATGCATAAATTTGCATATAATTAGCCCCTTTTAAATTATGAATGGCTGCCATTTGTTCATGTTTAAAACTATATCTCTAGATCTTATACACATAGAAAGCTAAACGAAGAGTCTTTACCAATGTTTAGGGGGTCAAGGAACATGATAATAGCATTATAATCAGCTTACAATTACTCCTTGACTCCTAATTTGCATAAATTTGCATAAAATTAACCCTTTTTAAAGTCAAAATGGCTGCCATGTTGCATGTTTATAACTATTTCTCATCTGATACTTACAGAAAGTTGATTTAGTGCCCTTATCCATGTTTAGGGGGTCAAGGAACATAATTATGGCATTATCGGCAGCTTAGAACTACTCCTTGACTCCAAGTATGCATAAATTTGCATATAATTAACCCCTTTTATATTCTGAATGGCTGCCATTTGTTCATGTTTAAAACTATTTCTCATCTGATACTTATAGATAGTTGATTTTAGTGCCCTTATCCATGTTTAAGGGGTCAGGGAACATGATTATATCATTATCAGCAGCTTAGAACTACTCCTTGACTCCTAGTTTGCATAAATTTGCATATAATTAACCCATTTTAAATTCTAAATTGCTACCATTTTTTCATGTTTAAAACTATATCTCTAGATCTGATACACATAGAAAGCTAAACGAAGTGTCTTTACCGATGTTTAGGGGGTCAAGGAACATGATTATAGCATTATCAGCAGCTTAGAACTACTCATTGACTCTTAGTTTGCATACATTTGCATATAATTAACCCTTTTTTTTTATATAAAAGCCAAATTGGCTGCCATAATATGATGCATGTTTAAAACTATTTCTCATCTGATACTTATAGAACGTTAATTTTAGTGCCCTTATTCATGTTTAGGGGGTCAAGGAAAATAGCTTGGTAGAACTTAGGAATGTTTTTGTCTAACATTTTATAACCATAGTTACAGTTAAGCAGGAACAAACTACTGTTCTTTTAAAGATACAATTGAAGAATTTGAAACCATCCTTGTTTATCGGCTTCTTTTATTCTTTGAATCCAACACAATTTTTGTGCTCTGGCAGATGACTGGTCCATTCCAAATAAATAATCCAGTGGTTGCAAAAACAATTTTGATTTTGTCGAGTAACAGCAACAGGGCCAGACGGAATCTCTGCCAGAATGTTGAAGGAAACTGCCGATCAGATCTCCCCTGCGATCACCCTGCTTTTCCAAGCCTCCCTTCATCAAGGATGCGTTCCATCGATGTGGAAGAAGGCACTTGTAGTTTCCATCCACAAGAAGGGCTGCAAGTCATCCCCGGGTAACTACAGGCCGATTTCACTGACTGCGATCTTATGCAAGCTGTGTGAGTATGTTGTTCACTGTGCAGTTATCCACCACCTCATCCATCATGACATTCTATCTGACAATCAGCATGGCTTTCGGAAGCGCCGTTCTTGTGAGACACAACTGACCCTCACCATCCATGACCTTGCTAGAGGACTGGAAGACACGGGTCAGTATGATGTAATCGTACTAGACTTTGCTAAGGCCTTTGACAAGGTCTCTCACAAACGATTCCTTCTCAAAGCCAAACATTGTGGTATACACGGCCTTACTCTTCAGTGGATCGAGAACTTCCTGACTGGCCGCACCCAACAAGTCATACTGGAGGGCCAACTCAGCTCGGAAGCCAAGGTCACATCTGGCATACCCCAGGGTAGCGTCCTTGGTCCATTGTTATTTTTGATCTACATCAATGACCTACAAGATTGCATTAGGCATTCAACCACACGCTTTTATGCTGACGACTGTCTGCTCTACAAACCAATCAGATCGATCTAGGACTGTGACAAACTGCAAGAAGATCTAGACAGGCTCCAGGACTGGGAGAAGACGTGGAAGGTGCCAGGTCTTGCGAGTGACTAACAAGAAGAAGCCACTCCTAGGCCAATACACCATCCATGGTCATCAGCTGGAGCAGGTCAACTCAGCCAAGTACCTCGGGGTCCACATTGATCAGAAGCTGAACTTCAATGTCAATCCAAATTAGACCGTGGAGTGGGGGGACACAAGTTCAGACAGGGCGGCGCCAGGTTATTTTGTTAGGGAGGCGAATGGGCTGCGCCACGCAGGGGGGGGGGGATGTCTGAAGGGATGTGCCCCCTCAGAAGTTGAAGATTTTGTTTCAAATTTATGCTTAAATGGCTCGCTTTGGTGCATACTTTTTGCCAAATTAAAAAGAAAACAAGTCTTAAGTTCAATTAACGAGGAACAAGAACGCAGGGGGTGTCTGTGGGGGGATGTGCCCCCCTCAGAAGTTAAAGTTTTTTTTAAATTGATGGATAGATGGCTTGATTTGGGGCATAATTTCGCCTGATTTTGCTTGATTTTTCTCAACACAGAGAGAAAGAGAGAAAGAGAGAAGAAAAAAATATATATTTTAACCCCAAATCATGGGGGGACATTTCACCACCTGAAAATTCGTGGGGGGGACGTGTCCCCCCCCCCCCCGTCCCCCCAGGATTGACGCCCATGCCCATGTAGATGCCACAGTCAAGAAGGCTAACTCTGTCTGTGCCTTCCTGCGCCGTAACTTTCGACACTGCAACCACAAGATCAAGGAGGCTACGTATGTCGCATACACTAGGCCCATAGTGGAGTATGCTGCAACAGCATGGGATCCACACACCCAAAGAAACATCAACAAGGTCGAAATGGTTCAATGCAGGAGTGCGTGGTATGTCTGTGGCGACTTCGATCGTACCAGCAGTGTTACATCTATGATGAAGAAAGTGAAATGGCCCTCGCTAGTTAGTAGACGTCTGCAAAGCCATCTTGCAATGCTGTATCGCATCCGCTTTGGTCTTGTTGACATTGAATGGCAACAATACCTTAAGGCAGCAACATCTGTAACAAGAGGTCACGGATTCCGCTTCGGAGCGACACTGTGCACTAGCCAAGCCTACATCATCTCCTTCTTCCCCAGAACTACCAAGGACTGGAACAACCTTCCAGTAGATCCAGCCTGCTCACTCTCCCTTGAGGCATTTAAGCACCCCTAACTGCCCCCACAGGATTAAAAGTTTTTACTTGCACCCTGTACATATATGCACAAGGATCCTGGCCAGCAGGCTCACACAGGCTCCTCACATACACACACAGTGCGCAATCTTCAAGGCCTTGAAGCAGCACTTTTCTTGGAAGAAATATAAATGTAAATGGTAGATACTTTTGCAAAATGGTTGAGACATTAAGAAGCACAACTTCTAATTCTTATTTTTATCCACAGGTTGCCAGATAATCAACCATAAACATTTGCACCTTACATCCAATGATTGATAAATGCATCATATTCTAATATGGATGCTCATTTGTTTTCATGATTTTCTTTCTACTTTGCAAATTAGTGTCATCAAGTTGTATTTGGTATAAATGTATAGGTCCTTATTTTAATCAGAAAGCATTCCTAGCAAACTGTTAAGAACCATTCTAATTTTCTGAACACTAGGTGAGCCTTGTCATTTTGCTTAAAGTAGATATTCATTGATTTTAAAAAATAACTTTATTTTCATCCACGTACAGTGATGAAAGAAACACAGACGGTTTTAACGTCGTGTCTCTTATCGTCAAAGCTGTAAGGGAGACAGAAATTAAAGTAGATATTCATTAATTCTAAAAACTTACTCTATTTTCATTATTGCAAAGTTGAAACTTTGATTCAACAATGATATCAAAATTCAATGCTTGGAAACATTCGAAGTACTGATTATTATAAATTTCAAAACGCTTAAATACAGCCCCGGAATAGCACCTGAAGAGTTCTCCGAACGCTGCTAAGATGTGTGAGATCACAGTATGGACATGATTTGCACAAGCAGACGATGTCCCATGACATCTCACACATGTTCAGTACCTGTGTTTTCATCTTCTCTTGAGTTCTTTCTCTTACTTCACTACCTTCAGGCTAAATGTATAATCTATTGCCTCACTCTAAACCCCGCGCATGATTTTATTTTGATGACAAATGCAGCGATACAAAACTAAAGGAATGTGTCGCTTGTAAACAAAATAAGACGCCATTGTATATTCAGCTGCACACACCGGGGTATTTTTCGGCGTTTCAAGAGGGAACAAATGCCGTCCTTAATATCATTCCGGGGGTTTTTCAATTTGAAAGTCTGGTTTCTTTGAGTGTTAATTAACCCATATCCTGTGTATTTACAAGCAAAAGATTTTAGTTATCAGAATCGGGTCATATCCCCTTTTGAATGGTTTGACTTGCCATTACATTTTTATACACTAAACTCATTATAATTGCTTTAAATTCATCACGCTATATGACTGAAGCTTATTTTTATATTTTTACATGGACGATAAACGAATTGAATTGAAGTAAATGGTACAGTCAAGTTTGTTAACCAAAGAAAATGGTTAAAACACCAAACTTTAATGAGAAGTCCACCCTGATTAGAAGTTGGTTTTAACAGAAGCAGAAAAATTAAAGAAACAGATCAGTGAAGGTTTGAGCAAAATACAAGAAGAAATATTAAAGAAAATTATGATTTTTTAAAGTTGTAATCAAGCACACATAAATTGGCAACACCGTGACGTATATTGTGAGCTACTCTAAAGAAAGTATTAAATCATACATGCACCTTAATTATATAATCATTGCTCATATGTTCATTGACCCCTAAACATGAATAAGGGCACTTCAACTTTCTATAAGTATCAGATGAGAAATAGTTTTAAACATGCAACGTATGCAGCCAATTTGACTTTAAAAAAGGGTTAATTATATGCAAATTTATGCAAATTAGGAGTCAAGGAGTAGTTCTAAGCTGCTGATAATGATATAATTATGTTCCTTGACCCCAAAAACATCAGTAAAGACACTTTGTTTAGCTTTCTATGTGTCTCAGATCTAGAGATATAGTTTTAAACATGAAAAACAGCCATTTAGAATTTAAAAGGGGTTAATTATATGCAAATTTATGCAAATAAGGAGTCAAGGAGTAGTTCTAAGCTGCTGATAATGCTATAATTATGTTCCTTGACCCCCTAAACTTGTAAAAGGGCACTAAAATCAACTTTCTTTAAGTATCAGATGAGAAATAGTTTTAAACATGCAACATGGCAGCCATTTTGACTTTAAAAAGGGTTAATTTTATGCAAATTTATGCAAATTAGGAGTCAAGGAGTAATTGTAAGCTGATTATAATGCTATTATCATGTTCCTTGACCCCCTAAACATTGGTAAAGACTCTTCGTTTAGCTTTCTATGTGTATAAGATCTAGAGATATAGTTTTAAACATGAACAAATGGCAGCCATTCAGAATTTAAAAGGGGCTAATTATATGCAAATTTATGCATATTAGGAGTCAAGGAATAGTTCTAAGCTGCCGATAAAGCCATAATTATTTTTCCTTGACCCCCTAAACATGGATAAGGGCACTTAAATCAACTTTCTGTAAGTATCAGATGAGAAATAGTTTTAAACATGCAACATGGCAGCCATTTTGACTTTAAAAAGGGTTAATTTTATGCAAATTTATGCAAATTAAGAGTCAAGGAGTAGTTGTTAGCTGCTGATAATGCTTCAATCATGTTTATTGACCCCCAAACATGGGTAAAGACACTTCGTTTAGCGTTCTATGTGTTTAAGATCTAGAGATATAGGCTAAAATAGGTTTTGTGTGTCTACCAGGGTCTGACATGGCGGCCATTTTGAATTTATGCAAATTAGGCACTGATCCACCACTTCAATTTTTGTCAACTTTGAGTATGTTGTTTTCATGGCTATTCCAGATTATATGCAAGTGGAATCGTTTCTGTTGCAATTAGTTCTAGGTTGACCCCTTTTTTTTCATATCTTGACCTGACTATTTAATGATTGCACCATCGAGCCACAATTACTCGGCCTATAATTCATGGCCAAACTACTCGATTTTATAAAATATTTTTTCCAGAAGTTTGCTTAGTGTTGAGTATCACTTTCTTAGACAGAGGCGTGTGAGGGTGAGGCAGCCGGGTCACTATGCCCCAAGAAGGACCCCCCCCCCCCGGTCTCCCCTCGGCAATAATCGGGCAAAAATTCACAATTTCGGGCAGAAAGGTAAATAAAAGTTGAAGAAAGAAGAAAATAAAGCAGCGCTGAAATTAATGACTGCAGAGAATCCTTCGATATATCTTTTCAATAAGCCGAATTAACATGCCGATGTAACATGCTTTTTCATATATTTTTACCTCTAACATTTTTACCTCTGACATTTTTACCTTTGACATTTTACACCGATCCTAATTGGTAAGCTTCTTACCGACTTCTTACCAGCTGTATAAAGTTGAGCGGGTTTTTTCAATCAAACGCAATATATTTGTTGTAATACTAGATAAATAGAAACATGTGCAACTGATGTAACAATGTTTTTTTTACCAAATATGTCACAAAATGTCCTTCGTTCAAATCTTTTGTTTTGATCTTGCTCAAGAACGATTGAATAACAATTTTCATTGGAGAAAAAAAGCTTCTTACCAGAGGACATGTATTCGCATGTGCCATCCAGGTCTGCAGTGCTGTGTTTTGACTCTTTTTCAGAATGTTGGTCCATACCTCCACTCGCCACATCCCCTTGGTTCTTGGAGGACTTGTAGTCTAGAAGAGGTTGGTCATTGGTTGCCGTAGTCTCCTGTGTCATGACCTGTCCTCCTGAGTAAAGAAAATCCCATATCATTTACGACATATATATTCATTTTTTTAATAATCTGAATCAACATTGTCATGATTGACCACACTACCATGGAATATTCCTTCTCTAACACGATGATCTACATGAAACTGTTTTCAAAAATCAATCCATGACAACGCGTGTTGAAAAAAAGTTTGCTATGTGTTTATACTTTGATTAGAGCTTTCCCTAAAAATAAGGAATTGAAACGCAAATCATTTTAAATAGAACAATAACCTTTTGTAGGATAAAATTCAATGCTAAGCGTTACCTAGTTGGGTTTACCACCGGAGGACTTGTCTTCGGATGTCCCAAATACATCGGCAGTGCTGTAGTTTGACACTTATTTAAAATGTTTGCCCGGTTACAGCGTGTTTTCACGCTGTCTTCTTTATATTTTAGTTAAACCAGACATTATCATGATCATATCAAGATAAATAACCCAACTATTCTTCATAACTAATCCACATAGTTTGACGAAATGGACAAATAAATAAGTTTTCACCAGTTTACTACGCAAGTGGTTATTGCGGCATTTCATTTATAGGGGTATATTAGTAATCAAATTAAAATGGGTTACGAAAAACTAATGTTCAGTCGTACAAGGCTTATTGCATGGTTTTAAAACATGGTTTCACAACTACAATGTGCGATCGAGCCAGGAAAATACAAGAAATACATGAAAAATACATGAATGATTATAATCGTGCAATATTTGAATTAGGTATATATATATATATATATACGGTATATATTTATACTAAATATATGTGAAATTTTGTCGTACAAAGGGCGATATAAATGGTTAGATTCTTCAGTGATAGCACGCGGGTAAAGGGGGCGGCGGCACTTTTGTGATGTCCTGCGTCGGCATCTTTAAAGAAAACAATAACTTGCCGGCGCTATTTGTGTCAGCCGCACGGTACCTTTCATGTGCGCGTAGCTATATTACGGGAATAGTTCGCGCACTGTTTCGAATCCATATATGGCATGTGTACCAGCTGGGTCGAATGGATTCCAACGATGCTAGCATGTATATATTGTTATTACGTCCATTACGAGTATGAACTTAACATATTGATTTCAACCTATAACCTAATGGGTTACTTTCGTTTAACTATACACCTTTTGCGATTGGGTGCTAGGAAAATTACCTCCCAGAAACAACCCCGAGGCCAATTACCCATCTGAAATGTACCCCCCCCCCCCGGGTGGAAATTTATTATACGTGGATTTCACATCGGATTTTACAGAGGAAAAGTTTCAATTTCAATTGAAGGTGTCATATGAAAGGGCAGAAACTCAACTTTCTAGAAATGTGAATTTTTCTTCGAAATTCAGATACCGTCCGCCAAATGTCTTTTTGGTTTCCTTCCTTCAAATTGCCTTTTATCGCTCATGCGTGAAATATGCATCATCTGAGTAGCATCAACTGAAAGAGGAGACTCTAAGCTTTCCAAATAAAGTTATGATAAAACATCAATACTTCTCGGTTTCGTTTTTTTCTGGGACGCACTGTATATATCTGCCTTCAAGTTGTATGTACGGTGCCATGTCAAAAGAAAACAAATATCCCCTCTCTGGTACATTCATCTCATTGATTTTGTAACTCAGCAGCGTTTTTCAACCGGGGTTCCGCAAGAGAATGTTAGTTACATAACAACACTTTGGGGGGAAACGTTTATTTTGTGAAAAACAAATAGCAGTATGTCATTTCATGAGCAAATAACATGTTAAAATTGATAAAGTGTCTTTCTTCCTCGCTCGATGACAATATTTTGACATCAAGGAGCCCGAATATATAATATATTTTTTTATTTCGAAATTACATTGTTACCACACTCATTACATTTATTTAAGACCGTCAATACTACTGGGCCAGAAGGGATTAGACCACCCAGCCAGGTCACTGACAGGTGGCTATCTCATCAACTCAGCTCTCAACTAACATAAGAAAAAGAGGATCATGGGGGACCAACATGCACCGATTGGGGAAGTTTTCTATATAGAGGGAGCAAGTAGCTACAAGTAGGACAGTGGGGCTTTAACATGATAAATAAAGGCAATGAGAGGCCCGAATATCCTCATATTCGTGTGTCAAGGTCATGACCAAATATATCACTTTTTATTCAAGTATATTCGGCGGGGAGGTGCCCGCATGCAAGACTGTAAAACGTTTATAGTGTGTTGATTACAAATTATTTTTTAGAAAATGTCTTCTCCTTTTTTATTCTTGCTCGTTCGCTAAGTTAAGAAACAGATGTACCCATACGAGTGTGCATAGCACTTGACGAGTGCCAGAGTAATGCAAAATAAATAGTTTGTAAAGAATTTGGGATTGGGAGAAAATTTTCAATTCTTATCCCTTACTATACTGGGCTATTTTGAGCACCTCACTGACTGGGGGGCTGGGAGCCCCCCCCCCCCCCCCCCCCCTCCCCCTCCCTATGATCTCGGCCGTCGAATGTCCGATGAACACGTTAATGTGCATGCTTGTAGATATTTACGTAACGAACAAGATGGTATAATTAGTTTTTCCCTGATATGCACATTTTAGTCGTTATAGCCTAATTAATTAATATGCAAAATGTTAATTTTATGCATTTTACAGAAAACTCTACAAATTTGTCTGTAGACTTGTGAAGAATCTTGAAAATGTATTGAATAAATGTTTCCTTCATCTTAAATTCATAAGGTTTCATTATTGTTATGATATTTAAAAATACATAGGTTAATTTGCATAAATTATGAATACTCAAATTAAGCATTCGAAATTCATCAATTTATTTTCTTATTATATCGATTGTTTTATTTCTAATGTATTCTTTTGTTCTGGAATACATCAGGTTACTTTGAGAAACATAAAGCAATTTGATATCAATTCATAACTCCCACTTAGGAAGAAATACATCTACACCTGTATTCACATTTCTGCTTGTACAGTACATGAATATATGCAACTATAGCACTTTTTGATGACATGCGCATACTAATTGTTATGTAACACCTTCAGGTCTATCTCATTTCGACAAAAAATGGTAACCAAATGTGCGTAAGACTTGAGGAAAAAATGTCATGAAACGACAATTCAAAATTCCAAGCGGTTGCGGCGCAATCTCCGAAAATGTCAAGGAGGGCCTTCAACCCCCCCCCCCCCCCCAGTACAGTAAGGGTTAAGAGGGTAACGTAACCAAAAATTGAAATAACGCTGCTCCAGAGAAATGTATTTCCATGCATTTTGAGACGCGCTGGATTACCTAAAACTTACATCCTTCGTGGAAAACAGCAACCGCACTGGTGTTGCATAAATGAGAAAGATAACGTGCTGGATTTTCATTGGGATTTCATGGGATTTTATGGGCTCGTAGACATCTCTCAATGTGTCAGATCGTCTTTTGCTGTTGAATCCTGATTGTCCACGGGGGTGGTTGTCCTCGGCGGTAATTGGCCTCGGGGCTAATATGTCCTCGGGAGGTAGTTGTCCTCGGGGGTAATTCTTCGGGGGGTAATTGTCCTCGGGGGTAATTTTCTGGGGGGTAATTGTCCTCGGGGGATTGTCTTCGGGGGGGTAATTGTCCTCGGGCGGTAATTCGCCGGGGGGGTAATTTTCCTCGGGGGTAATTCTCCGGGGGGGGGTGAATTACTGGTGGGTAATTGGCCTCGGGGTTGTTTTCCGGGAGGTAATTTTCCGGGAATGATCATCATTGCCGGGTCAATGTCGCTGTTCATAAGGACCGCTATTCATAAAGTTCGCTATTCATAAGGTCCACTATTCATAAGGACCGCTATTCATAAGGTCCGCTTTTCATAATTGGAGAAAAGGGTCATTATTCATAAGGGTCATTCTTCATAAGGACCGCTATTCGTAATCAAAGTAGAGGGTCGGTATTCATAATATTAGAAGAGGGTGGCTATTCATAATACGAAATCGGGGTCGTTATTCATAAGGGTCCCTATTCATAATATTACACAAGGGTCGGTATTCATAACACAGAAAGAGGGTCGCTATTCATAATACGAAATGAGGGTTGCTATTCATAATACGAAATGAGGGTCATTATTCATTATACGACGAGAGGGTCGCTATTCATAATACGGAATGAGGGTCGCTATTCATAATGCAAGATGAGGGTCGCTATTCATAAGGGTCATTATTCATAAGGGTCATTGTTCATAATCGATGAAGAGGGTCGCATATGGAAACGTTTGCTTGTATTTGTCTCATAAAAGAAGTTGAACACAAACTGACTCCCAGACGGTGTTGAGTGCTCAGGTGTCACGGACCAGTGGCTTCACCAGGCAGGTAGTTCTATTATGTGAATGGGTAAATTAACTATTACAAAATGAGGGGACACATATTACATTTTACAATAGGGACACACATTGTTTTTATTGTGCAGAACATACTCTTTTATTGACTTACTTATTGCATGAAACTATAAAACCAAAATGCATTTTGTATTCTAACAATATGAGTACAAAAAATAACAGGTGAATGAAATGCATAAACACTACAAACACCTGGGGAGGAAGCATTCATAAATTTGAATAATTAGTTGATAAACGACTCCGATGAAACAATAAAACCAAAATGTAATTTGCGTTCTGGCAATTGGAGTACAAAGAATGATAGCAGGTGAATGAAATGCTTCAACAACACAAACACCTGGGAAGGAAGCATCCATAAATTTGAATAATTTAGTTGATAAACGACTCCGCATGTGAACGTTTGTTGGAGCAGAAAGCAGTGGATTCTTAACAACACGAACCCATTTAACAGAATTTCGGAACGTAAATTAAATTTGGCGCGGTTGGAAAATGCATCTTTCTACCTTGCGACTTTAATGGTACGATCCAGTAAATTAAAACAGTAAAATGGCTCTTATTAAATAAAACCCCAAACTTCAGTGATATCAGACAAAATATGTTATATCTTACTAATAATTAAAAAAGATGTATAAACATTGTGAAAGTGTAGCATTTTACGATAAAAGACACCGATTTAGCGAAGATGACGTCATTTATGCGCTTGCATCAGGGAATTCAAGGTCAAAAGGTCAATTCAGACCCTAATAAGTTATTGGTCAAGTCTTTTTGTTTCCTTTATTCCGACAAAATTATACAATCAATCAAAACAAGTTTAATACCAGAAGAGAGCTAATGATTAGTATTTTCTTTAACCGCTTGCCCCAAAGTCGCTTGACCACAGTGAAACGAGTGAGAGCTTACGAGAGCGGCCAAAGTGTGATTAAAACTCGCTATTTGCTCTTCTCCAACGCAAAAAGGGACGACATTGTGCTGGGTTAATGTATTTTTTCCGACAAAAGTACAGAAAATTTGCATATGGTCTTTTTATATTGTACTTAATGAAATGTTACCCGAGTGACTCCCGGGCGCCCCAATGCTGGAAAGAAACGCACATTTTAGGAAACTCTCACTTTTTCATGGAAAAATGCTTATGTGTTCTATGCACGCAAGTCAGATTGAGCAGATGATACAACGTTTCCATATGTATTCATAATAGGAGAAGAGGGTCGCTATTCATAATAGAAGAAAAGGATCGCTATTCATAATAGGAGTAGGGGGTCGCTATTCATAATAGAAGAAGAGGGTCGCTATTCATAATAGGAGTAGGGGGTCGCTATTCATAATAGTAGAAGAGGGTCGCTATTCATAATAGGAGAAGAGGGTCGCTATTCATAATATGAAATGAGGATCGCTATTCATAAAAAGAAATTATGAATAGCGACCCCCTAGTCATATTTTAATAGCGACCCTCTCGTGGTATTATGGATAGCGAACCTCATTTCGTATTATGAATAGCGACTCTCTACTCCTATTATGAATAGCGACCCTCTCTTCCTATTATGAATAGCGACCTTCTTCTCCTATTATGAATAGCGACCCTCTCGTGGTATTGTGAATAGCGAACCTCATTTCGTATTATGAATAGCGACCCTCTACTCCTATTATGAATAGCGACCCTCTTCTCCTATTAATAATGAACCTTTAATATGAATAATGACCCTTATGAATAGCGAACCTCATTTCGTATTATGAATAGCGACCCTCATCTCCTATTATGAATAGCGACCCTCTTCTCCTATTAATAATGATCCTTATGAATAATGACCCTTATGAATAGCGACCCTCATTTTGCATTATGAATAGCGACCCTCTACTCCTATTATGAATAGCGACCCTCTTCTCCTATTATGAATAGCGACCCTCTTCTCCTATTATGAATAGCGAACCTCATTTCGTATTATGAATAGAGACCCTCTTCTCGTGTTATGAATAGCGACCCTTATGAGTAATGAACCTCATTTCGTATTATGAATAGCGACCCTCTTCTTGTATTATGAATAGCGACCCTGATTTCATATTATGAATAGCGACCCTTATGAGTAATGAACCCTATTTCGTATTATGAATAGCGACCCTCTCCTCACGTTATGAATAGCGGTCCTTATGATTAACGAACCTTATTTCTTTATGAATAGTGATCCTCTTTTACCATTATGAATAGCGGACCTGCAGGTATGGGGAGTTACACGTTATGAATAGCGGTCCTTGTGAATAGAGGTCCTTATGAGTAACGGTCCTTATGAATAGCGATTGGACCCCGTGGCGGAAGCTGTCATTTTTGCCTCTTCGCATATATAATAGCGTATATGTATAAATATATACTTATAAAGGGTATTATATGTATTGCATACTGCTGTAGAATACCTCATGGGAAGGTTACTTTTTAAGAATATGATTTGCACTATTTGAATTGGCCATTGTATCTTGCAGAGCACCAATTGGTTGCATATAAATTTGTTGCCCGTGGGGCCCTAATGATACAGGCATTCCGTCCTGTCGTTTGTTTTATAACTTGTACCCGCTTGTAAAGGCATCTGTTCGCCTGTTCAATGCAGGAACCTGTGTGGCTTATTTATGGCGAGGGGGGGGGGGGGGGTGTACAAAATTCTCGTCTGTTGGTGGCCTCGATGCAGAGAGTACTTTGAGTTGGACATGGTAGCTCCATGTTCAAGTGCATGCATAAGCATACTGAGGGGCGGCCGAGCGACTTCCGAATGGCGGGGGGGGGGGGGGGGGTGTTACACCCTCAAATGTAATAACTCCCACAAATGTAATAACGCCCACAAATGTAATAACACTTTACCCACAAATGTAACAACACCCACAAATGTAATAACACTTTACCCACAAATGTAATAATTTCACCCACAAATGTAATAATGACTTTACCCACAAATGTAATAAATTTTAAGTGATATTTTGAATCACCCACAAATGTAATAATGACTTTACCCACAAATGTAATAAATTTGAAGGGATATTTTGTCGAATTTAAAACTAAAACCCTGTAATAAAGCATGGGTATAGCGCGCAGTCTTTGCTCCAGACCCGGTTATTTCAAAAAAATTAAAAAATCTTCAAAACTAAGACCACACCATCTTCCAAACTAAGACCCGGTAATAAAGCATGGGTTTAGAGCGTAGTTTTTCTTCCAGACCCGGTTATTTCAAAACTTTTTAAAAATCTTCAAAACTAAGACCCCATCATCTTATTCCTGTGGAAGAACATATATAAGTATTGAGCGTAGTCTTTCCTCCAGACCCGGTTTTTCAAGTTAAAAAACAAACAAAAAACAAAACAAAACAAAACAACAAAAAAAACTTTTAAACTAAGACCCCTCTATCTTCCACATTAAGACCCGGTAATAAAGCATGGGATTAGAACGTAGTCTTTACTTCAGACTCGGTTATTTAAAAAAAAATCTTCAAACTAAGACCTCACCATCTCATTCCTGTGGAATAACATGGGTATAGAGCGTAGTCTTTCCTCCAGACCCGGTTATTTCAAAGGAACTAGAAATTTAAACAAATCTTCGAAACTAAGCCCATCATCTTATTCCTCTTTTTTTTTATTTAAAAAATAAATTACATTATTACATATGTGGATACAACACGTCATAAATAAATGATTGGTCGGCGGTCTCACGAACTGACGAATCAGTCAAAATGGTCCATATATATAACACACAGAGGAGGGACCGATTCGATGGTTCGTTGACCGTCGACGATTTCTTAATCATGTAAATATTCTATTGTAAACAAACAAAAGGGTATCAACTGGGTTAAAGAGCTTCCCTCTTATACAAAACTCCTAAACGAGGACCCGAAAAAGGTCCTTGGATGGAAATCTCCTTTCGAGATTTTCTTTAGTAGGAAACCAGAACAAAATTATATCTCCCGTCAAAAAACAAACTATACTATCCATGGTTGGGAAAAGAATGTACAAGCTGTTCGAAGAAAGGCTTACAAGGCTTTGCAGCGTGTAAAAAAAAGAACGATTAGATCCCAGGAAAAAAAACTTAATGTACCAAACATACCAGATCAGGTAAAGGTTGTTAATATTCTTTATCTCATTGTATAATTAAAATAATTATTTCCTTTTGATCAGTCATACTTCATTTCAACTCCGTCTACTCTTAAAGCATCTGAAAAGTATTACTGAAAAACTTTTGGAGTTGTACGTGTTAAGTAGTTTTATATGGACGAATGCTAAGTTACAGAAAGCCAGGTACATTTAGTATTTCGGCATCTTGTTCTCTTGTTTTTCCTAGCTTAGAAGAATTGTCACGTGTTAGGTTGTTTGCGTTTTATATCAGGTTCAGTTGATGTTATCAGGTTCAATATTGCCCAAATTATAACCTTGTTTGCTTGTAAAAGACATGTGAATTACTCCACCTTTTTATACGTAATAATTATTTTGGTTCTGTTACCGTCTGTATATTAATGAAACAACCTCTTCATTCGTTTGGAATAAAATACTTTCTATCTTACAAAATCTATGTATCCATCATTGCATTTAATACTATAAAACCATAACCTCTGCAATTTACTCACATGGATTGAGAGAGTATATATATATTTTATCAGTCAAAGGGTTCTGCAATCGTTCATCCAAAACATGCAAATATGTTTCGCGCGATCTCGTTATACAGCTATTTATGATTTGTTATATGAAAGTATGCATTGTTGTTTGATTGTTAACCGATTATCATCCCCCCAAAAAAGAAAAAACAGGGTCATAGTACATAATAAATATAAGGTATAATGTGTAAATCATCAGGGATAATTATGTTATAATAATTAATCTCAAGGAAGATATGCTGCCGGCGAAGAAGCAAATGGAGGAATAGAAAACATTATAAAAAAAAGCTGAAGATGGAAAACGACATTGCCAGATAGACAGAGAGACAGACAGGGAGAGGGAAAGAGAGAGAGAAAGAGAAAAAAAGGGGGGGGGGAGGGGGCGGGAGAGATAGAAAGTTGGACGTAGTCCGTACTGTATTTATTTATATGACTTTTGTCTCTCCGATCAACGGTCAACGAACCATCGAATCGGTCCCTCCTCTGTGTGTTATATATATGGACCATTTTGACTGATTCGTCAGTTCGTGTGACCGCCGACCAATCATTTATTTGTGACGTGTTGTATCCACATATGTAATAATGTAATTTATTTTTAAATGAAAAAAAAGAGGAATAAGATGGTGGGTCTTAGTTTCGAAGATTTGTTTAAATTTCTATTTCATTTGAAATAACCGGGTCTGGAAGAAAGACTACGCTCTATACCCATGTTATTCCACAGGAATGAGATGGTGAGGTCTTAGTTTGAAGATTTTTTTTTTTTAAATAACCGAGTCTGAAGTAAAGACTACGTTCTAATCCCATGCTTTATTACCGGGTCTTAATTTGGAAGATAGAGGGGTCTTAGTTTAAAAGGTTTTTTGTTTTGTTTTGTTTTGTTTTGTTTTTTGTTTGTTTTTTTACTTTTGAAAAACCGGGTCTGGAGGAAAGACTACGCTCAATACTTATATATGTTCTTCCACAGGAATAAGATGATTGGGTCTTAGTTTTGAAGATTTTTAAAAAGTTTTGAAATAACCGGGTCTGGAAGAAAAACTACGTTCTAAACCCATGCTTTATTACCGGGTCTTAGTTTGGAAGATGGTGGGGTCTTAGTTTTGAAGACTTTTTTTTTTTTTTTTAATAACCGGGTCTGGAGCAAAGACTGCGCGCTATACCCAGCTTTATTACAGGGTTTTAGTTTTAAATTCGACAAAATATCCCTTCAAATTTATTACATTTGTGGGTAAAGTCATTATTACATTTGTGGGTGATTCAAAATATCACTTCAAATTTATTACATTTGTGGGTAAAGTCATTATTACATTTGTGGGTGATTAAAAATTATTACATTTGTGGGTAAAGTGGTTATTACATTTGTGGGTGAAATTATTACATTTGTGGGTAAAGTTTTATTACATTTGTGGGTGTTGTTACATTTGTGGGTAAAGTGTTATTACATTTGTGGGCGTTATTACATTTGTGGGAGTTATTACATTTGAGGGTGTAACAGGGGGCACTAACGAAAAAGGGCACTTTCTGTTTTTTTAAAGGGCACCTTCAAAGAGAAAATCTTAAAGCGAAAATAAACAATTTTGTTTAGACGTTGGTCTATACCAACATAACATAGGGCGCTGCTCAGCTGGAGACCACCACTGGTATTTTCCTCCCCAGTTTTGATTGATTTTTCTTTCTATATTTCGCTTTTGTGTTTTTTGGACTTCTTAACTGTTGACAGAATGGCTTATCGTACACTTAACTTAAAGTTCATCCACGGACTCCTTGCCTTTGCCATCCTATTTGGATTTTCGTTGATGTGAAAGCGCAACATGAATCTGCTCAGGGACGTGATAGAGAAGGACTGGAATCAAGCCGCTCTCCTTTGACCCTATGCTCCAAGCCGCCGAAAAGTTATGCGCTAACCTGCAACTGTTGACCAGATGGTGAGATAAAAGAGCGCATGAATTTCAGGATTTAGAATTTCTACATCAGAAAATGATATCACAGCAACTGTTCGCTGTCCCTGTCAATGATTTCTCATCCATTGTTGAATGTATAAAGAGAACAAGCGAACACAAACTTGTGTAATTTCATCCTTTTTTTAACTTCAAAAATACAAAAAACACGCAAAAACACGCATTAGCAAACTTAATGTTATTGAAGATTGTAAATCATGGATCAAATAACGGGACATTAAAACATGCACAAATTAGCGCATTATCCTAAACTATTGAGTTTTTGTCAGGATGTAATTTTCCTTTTACCAACTCTGGTACACAAATTATAGGAAGGACGGAGTTCTAAATTCTAAATATGTTTGATGCACTATTCCCAATACAATCCCCATATAGAGTTTTTGATTTACACTGAAATTTTGCCTGTAATTCAATATTTTGTAATAAATGTAAAACTGGTGCCTGGCTTCCGAAAGTCCTCGCAGTGGAAGCGCGGTTCGGAGCATGGAACTTCAAAGCCAAGTGGGATGTTACACATCCCATTGTTACGCTTTTACTCACGAATGCGTTTGAATAAATTACAAGAGTTTCGCCGGCTTGATTCCAGTCCTTCTCTATCACGTCCCTGATCTGCTGGAGACATTACCGTGAACACAAGGGAGATCTTACTGGATCTACGCCCCGGGAGACCTCGGTCCCAAACCCTCCGGTTACGAGCACTTTCCTCGTGATATCAAGCCCCGAAAGCGCGGGAAGAGAGGTGGGGTGCGGAATAGGATAAGGAACCGTAAGTCAAAGCCTGCATTATTTATTCATTTAATCGCCTGCCTTTCACGATTAAGATATTCATTTGTACCCGACTCTGTTCATTAATTCAACTCACAGGTTAAACGTTAAACTTCTGCGTCGGAAATTAATTATATGATTTGAAATACCAATGACCAAGGCTTAATTTTGAAACTCAATTACCAATTTTGTCGCTTCATTTTCTTCTGCATGTATTTGTTCCTTATTTCATCTATATCATTCTATAAACGTGATGTATTTATTTCTTGTAATTATGTATTTTCTTGAATATTACTGTAACGCCAGTGGAAAACAAATTTGTATGTAAATTGTTTGCAAGGACCAAATAAAATAGCTTGTATATTGTATCTTGTAACCCTACATTGATTTCTTGTTTGTTTGTCTTTATACATCATCCAAGATGTTGCTTAAGCATCATACCTTGCAGTTGGGTGTGATGGGCTGAATTTTCATTTGCGAGCGAGTTAGAAAACAAAAGGAGCACATGTCAAAGTACAAAGGTTATCAGAGGTGAAAATGGGGCACTCCTTACAAAAGGTCACTTATGAGAATGGGAATTGGGCATTTGTCTACGAAAAAGGGGTACCCATCAGATTTTGATAGGGCCATTTATAAGAGGAAAAGGGGAGGATTTATGAAAAGGGGCGGGTCTATTATTAGAAAGGAAAAGGGCCACGTATCCTTGTTAACCCTAATAAGGCCGGGGGGGCCATTATGGCCCCCCCCCTCCACGATTTTTCTGATTGTTCGAGAACGCATATGGATGGCGCCTCGCCGCTCGCTGACTTTTTTCTTTAGAGTCTTGCGCATCTTTAAAAAAAAAAAAAAAAAAAATCGGACCTATAGTTACAAGGTCACGTGACCTTTTGTCTTTGCATGTCAGCCCGAAAATCGCTCATTTTTGTGATTTGTGTACAAAACATATGGAAATGTCATTTTTTCTAAAAATAGATAAAACATTGGTTATTGGGTCTTGTTTAAAGTTTAGGTGGTTGTTTTGGGTGTCAAAATAGTTGAATTGTAGGAAGAAATGAAAAAAAAAAAAAAAACAATAACATAAATAAGTTAAAAAAACAATGAAATACATAAGGAATTATCAAAACAAGAGATAACATAAGGAATAAGCTGGCCCTTCCAATTTTTTTTGTCGTATTATTGTTCCAAATGGTCTAATGAATATATGTAGTGAAAAAGAATGCTTAAATATGAATAATATATGATTTATGGGTAAAAATGTGATTTTATGACGTTATTTGCATAAATTACCATAATTATGCAAATGAGTGATTTTTTTTCAAAAAATTGATATTATCATATTGTTCCATACACTTCACTTGACATGCGTGCAAATTTTCGCGGAGATCGGCCGTTTCACGGCCGAGATCTTAGGGGGGGGCCATAATGGCCCCCCCCCCCCCCCCGGCCGTAGTAAGACTTCAAATAGCCCGGCCTTATTAGGGTTAAAAGGGAAATTATCAGACATATTGCTCCGGTTGTCTCATTTTCGCTTGCTGGAACATTGTCAGCCCAAACGTAGCTAGTTCGACGTCTAGAATGTTCCAGTATGTTGCAGGGTGTATATGCCATTAGGTATGATGTGTGAACCGGGTGTGCGGAAATGGTGTGTTGGGGAGGGGAAGTGAGAGTGTTCATGTGTGTGATAATTGTATGTGTGTCAACAATTAAAGACTAATAAATGACAGAAGGCTTATTATAAATCTACAATGACGAGTAAACTGTCTACACCACAGTCCGCAGATAAATGTGCCTTGAACGTCATATAGCAGACAGCAATCGGTGGATCAGACGACACTTGATAGTGATTTTGTATGTGAGATTGCTTTGCTAAATATAAAATACAAGAACCATTTCCATATGTTTAAACTATCATTGATATCTGATAATTAAACAGTTAGTAAAATGAACCTACCAAACTACATAATACAATGAAATACTTGACTGAAAGTAGGGGAGTTTGATGTGGTGCACAATTGCATCCCTCTGTAAATAATCGAATAGTCCATGGCGTTCATGAATATTCATGTTTTTGCTTACCTCGGTAAACTGTTTGCCTACACTAAATAAAAAAAATTGTGGTGGGGTTGGCTGAAATGGACATAATGAACCCATCAGAACTGATCTATGATAATTCATGCTTGTTATCATTCGTGTGCTTGAGCTGTTACCTTACAATCGCGAAGCAAATTGCGTCCAAAGTTCGACTTGTTTCACATGTGTTATACAGGGTGAGTCAGAAAAAATGTCCCACTTTTTAAAAGTTGTATTGTTTGAAGTATGAATATTTAATTATGGATTTCATGATATGTCTTGATAGAGTTATTCTCCCAGTACATGTAGGTACCATTTTCATTTGAATCCCTTCATGCATGACTTTACATCAAACAATCTCTACAAGACTGTCAGTTTCACTTGCGCCAACTTACTGGGTGAGAAATAAAACAGTGCATTGAACAAAGAAAGTCAGACGGACAGACAGACACACACATACACACGCACACGCGCGCGCGTGCACACGCATAAAAACACAAACAATTTTTGTATTTGTTGAGGTATTTTATAGTGGTACAACAATGAATTTGTTTCCCCAAAGTCCTCCATCCTCCGTACTCAATCCTCGACATGGCCGCCATTACTCCTGATGCACAGTTGTGCACGGTGAAGCATTCCTTGAAAAGCTCGCCGGATCATGTCCCCATCTTGGCGTACCACGTCTGTCTCGTCCACGATTCTCCTCCGAAGCTCCTCGATGTTCACAGGTGGGCTGCTGAAGATCCTTGACTTCAAGTGCCCCCACAAGAAGAAGTCGAGAGGATTCATGTGCACTTCATGATGATGATGATGACGATGATGATAATGATGATGATGATTAAGATTAAGATGATGACAATGATCATGATATGATGGTGGTAGTGAATGTTAACTAAAGGGAAAGATTGTCAGGGAAATGCCACTTAAACATTCAGGGATCTTGATACAAATCAATGCTTGATGAGAAAAGGGAAAATTATCAGAAAATAAATTGTAACCGTGTGTGTTGTCTGTGTTCGTGTGTGCGTGCGTGTGTGTGTGCGTGTGTGCGTGTGTGTGCATATGTGTGTGTGCGTGTGCGTGCGTGTGTATGTCTCTGTGCCTGTCTGACTGTTTTTGTTCAATGCACTGTTTTATTCCTCACCCGGTAAGTTGGTGCAAGTGAAATATGGCAGTCTAGTTGTCTGATGTTCAGTCATGCGTGAAGGGATTCAAATGAAAATGGTACCTAAATGTACTGGGAGGATAACTCTACCAAGACATATCCTGAAACCCCTGATTAAATAGTCAAACTTCAAACAATACAACTTTTAAAAAGTGGGACATTTTTTCTGACTCACCCTGTATAGGCAATGACGAGCTAGCGACCTATTTTGACCAAATTACGGTGGGTGAACTTTCAAAAGTCAATGGGACATGAAGGTTTCAATGAAAGAGCTAGTGTCAACGTACGTCGGGGTGGATGTTTTTTTTTTTAAAACAAAAAATGAATTTTTAACGATTTTTTTTTTTGGTACAGTCCATAGACTAACATGTTAGGCTCTGGACTCTGACGATAGGGGGCGTTGTCCAATGAGACTATTCGGAGCCATATGTGTGAAAAGGGGCACTTATCACTTCTGAAATGGGGCACTGATCAGATATGAGAAGGGGCACTAATGAGAATGAAAGATGGGCACTTATGGTAAAGGCAAATGTGAATTTGTTGAAAGAAAAGAGGCACCGATCAGATTTTAAAAGGGGCATTTATCGGAGGTGAAAGGGGGCTTTCACGAGAAGGGGGAAGTGGCTCTAATTAAAAAGAAAACGAGACACTTATCAGAGATAAAAAGGGGTATTTATGAGATAGGGAAGGAGCTCTTTTTTTAGCGGGGCATTTATCATAACGCAAAGGGGTACTTATTAGAAAGGAAAATAGGCACATGTGAAGAAAAAAATCCTCTATTAAATCTCAAGTAACCGCAGAAATATGAATTATGTTTCTTTTGTTACTGAAAAACCAATGTTCAGCAAAAAATTAACCAAATATAGCAGCAAATATCATGTTGCTGAAGTGTTAAATGGGGTCTTTATTACCGAAATAATATTGTTGCTTATGAGAATATACGTTACCTTCGCTGAGATAAAGGTCTGCAATGTTAACCAACTTGGCAGCTTGCAATGCCTTCCTTAGCTCAATCCGTTCATCTTTCCTAGACACACCTCTTCTCCACTGTGTAAGCATATGACGAGTTCCATCACTGGTAACATGGTTGAACTTCACATTAGTCTTGAGCGCTCTCTGTATATCACCCTGTAGGATTCCAAGCTGACCCCCAAGGCTGTCAATATTGACTTCGTCATAAAGTTCGTCAGCTATTTGCTTTAAGACGTCTGCAAACTCGTCATCGGGGGGCTCCTCTCTAGAATTGAACACGGTCATAAAAACGACAAACATGGGGGCGGTCAGAAAACGTAGGAATGATGTGTGCACGTTACAATAAAATGGAATCCCTCCGACATTGTAGTTGGATATCATAAGACTCATCACCATAGGCGTAGACAGGGGGAACAAGGGAGCCATGCCCCCCCCCTATTCAGCCCCTAAAAAAAACATGCAGTACCTCATCCTTCATGTAGGAATTGTATTGACCCCCCCCCCCCCCCCGGACGCCACGCGCGCACGCACCCACACGCACTGACGCACGGATGGTGGGGGATTCGGGGCAGTTCCCCCTGCAAATAAAACTCAAACATGGTTTATTTCTAACTCGATACCTGTGATTTACAAATGTTGCTGAAATTACTTAATTTTCCGGGATTTTTTCTCACTTTTTATTAAATTATACTTTTTTAAGCATACATGTATGCTGGTAAATGACGAATTCCCAAATTGACATTCAGGCAAGAAATATGCATATTTAGAGGCCTACATGATCGTGGGGCTCCGCTCCCTGGATCCCAAGCTAATTAGTGTCCTGCCAGTTTGACAAATAAGGTATCAAAATATGCTCATCAAACAGTAATTTAACGCCTAAAACCCCTGAGCTTCCGGGGGCTCTGCCCCCTGGATGACTATCTGACCGTAATTTAATGCCTAAAACCCTCAAGCTTCCAGGGGGTTCTGCCCCCTGGACCCCACGCCAATTGGTGACTTGCCAATGTCACAAATAAGGTATCAAAATATGCTTATCTGATCGTAAATGCTCATACCCCCTGAGCTTCCGGGGCTCCGCCCCTAGACCCCACGCCAATTTACGCTACGCTCTACCTGATCGTAAATACTTTAGCCTCCCCAACCCACTTTGAAAAACGTTCAGCGGGGCCTGCATGCATGAGTGGTGGTGATGCAAATGTTTGTTCCTGCTTAGTCGATCCTTCATGCTGCCCCCCTCCCCCTATTGAAAAATCCTGGCTACGCCTGTGCTCATCAATGTATAACTGAGCTCACCGTGAGTCGGATTACATTTATGAATCCCAGACTTATTTGTCGTAATGGATCATAAACTTTTGTACACTTATCTTCTGAAGAAAAAAAAGGAGAAGGAGAGCTTGATAACTTTAATCTAAATTATCAGATAAATTTGTATACAAATACATAAGAGTACATTAACGAATCTCAAACCAATTTATTTCAATGAGTTGTGAAATTTCATATCTTCTGCATCAATTTTAGAAAGGCTGATTATGTTAGGAAAAATATGTCATAACACGATTAAGAACTAATAATGGTCCAAAAACGCCTCTGGATAATCATATTACACAATTGCTGTCGTGATTACACACGACCGTTGGCTCTTATAATTTGAAATTTAAGAAGACAGCACCAATCGGTTACCATGTTTACCCCCAAAAAGCAGCAAAAAGCAGCAAAACATATCCTAGTAGTTGCTTTAAAAACTAGAAGGAAAACGGATACATTATATCTCACCCTGCTTTAGAGGCATCAACATTTCCTGATACTCCGGCAGAATTATCCTCATATAAAGAGGTACCTGTAACAAGGGTAGAAGGATTGATTCAGTATGATTACAAAATAAAAAGGAATATAAAAGATACCATTTTTGAAAGATTTGTAACGTCCACTGTAATTCTATTTGTTCTATATTTGTAAGTTAATGCTAAGCATGTATCTCATAATTATAATTTCTTCATTAGAAATGCACTTGAATTGCATTTACTTTTGGAAAAAACAAGAAGACAAATATAGGAATGTACTATCAATTGAAGAAAACAAACCTTAAGACCATTTTTTTACGAGAAAAACTTTAAATCGTAATTATCTTAAAACTAAGCCAAAATGGAATGGGAATTTTTGTATGTAACATGTAAAAACAAAATAGTTGTAAAGGACATAGGTTATGGGAACGTACCCCCTGGAGCTTGCTTTCCAAAAATCATGCTGGGAATAAATCTCTGCATCCATGGAAGTGTCTCTGCTTTCTTTTTCTGCTCTGCTGATCGTATCTCACTTTCAAGTTGAATTTTGGTTCTCAGCTTCCAGGTTTCACGCTTAAGTTGCTCCATAAGCTGTTCTTTAGAATCAAGTTCTTTTCTCCAGCTATATTCCATTGACCGTTTTTCCTTTTCAAATCGTGCTTCATTTTCATCTTTTTCGTTCTTTAATTCTTCTATTTGCTTTCTTAGAATCGTCTCGTTTCCCTCTGTCTCCCTTACGATTCCTGTCGAAATATCTAAACGTTCTTTTTGAGACTCGAGTTTCTTCGTCGTTTTTGCTGCCAATGAGTGCTTCTCTATATCCGCTGTTGCTCGTTCGTCCTCCTTTTCGTTATGTAGTCGCTCAATCTCATGTCTTGTCGTCTCTTCTGTCTTCTGTGAGTTTACCGCCACGGTTCCGGTGTGCAGCTCTTTTGATTTTAGTTTCTCCTCCAGCTGTATCTTCTTCAGTTCATTTATTGCTAACACTCTGTCACCTTCTTGGAGGCATCCATGTAAGAGGTCAAGCCACTGCAACTGATCCTCATCTGATAGAATGTGATCATATGCAGGCAGAGCTAATTCGTAGATATCAGCGATCCCGTGATGATTTAAATCATTTTTCGCTTTTTTGATGGCTTCAGGACTCTCGGTAGAAAGTATGGCACAGATAGGGACGCGACCTATCAATTCGAAATATATGCAATGAGTTTAATAGAAATTACGTCCAAGGTCTCGATGATGTTATGACTTCTAGTTACCACACGTACGTCACCAAATCTTTTTTTTTTGGTGGGAAGGGGTGTACTTTAAAACAAAATAATGCAAAGAATCTGCAATGCTTTATTCATCCTCTTTTGTGTTTTTTATATGTTGCCGCCATCTTTAAATTGTGAATATAATGGGGACAATTTAAAGGGAAAGGGAGAGAGGGACAATGAGAGATAGAGGGGTTAATAAAGAAGAGAGATGGCAGAGGAGTTGGAAAGAGCCCAGGAGATATAC
Source organism: Strongylocentrotus droebachiensis (assembly GCA_035222895.1). Classification (NCBI taxonomy): domain Eukaryota; kingdom Metazoa; phylum Echinodermata; class Echinoidea; order Camarodonta; family Strongylocentrotidae; genus Strongylocentrotus; species Strongylocentrotus droebachiensis. The sequence continues at coordinate 67,474 of JAVYIG010003229.1, read as the reverse complement.
ATTTACTACTGTGACAATGGAAGGTAAATTTAGCATTCATGGTAGGTAAATGAATTGGGACAATCAGGATAAAACAGTCTAATGATTTTCTGTATGATATCGTTTGATTACAACAACTGCGACAGACACAAATAAAACGGAAAATGATGGGAAATGTAAAGATCGGTCGTCAGTGTAAAGACCATTGATTACGTATAAAAAGTTATTATGCCATGAACAAATTAATGAAGTAAAGATCACGTTGTGTTCGGTTGATATAATATGGGGTATTCGGTGTGAATCACCCCATGCCTCGGCTCATAATTAAGAAAAAAACTGTATCTATAAATGTATATTTAATTAGCACCAAATGGTATTTTAGGATATACAAACAGATTGGTTGAAGATAGTACTTTAGTTTACGCTTAATTTTTTTTATTTTTATAAACATATTACCGTATGTTTTATCCAAATATAACGCAATAATTGTTTCATCGTGTTCAAGTTTAAATCTTTGGCTCTTGGATTGTCCATATGTCTCACACATAGGTCCATGGTTGGAACAGGGAGTTGGAATGGACATTCCAACTCCCTGGTTATTGTAATAAAATCGACCATGTGAACAAGGGGGCGGATTAGAATTTTGTGGGAAAGGTATATAATACACATCATACATGTGTCAAATATATTACAAACCGAGGACCGACATGATATGTGCATGTACACACAATGTAATAACAAAAAAATAAGATTGTCCAAATATTTCGATCGAGTTGATGCTTATGGACATTACATAAAAGAGAAAAAATAGTGTAATTTCATAGGCCTAATATATAATAAAGGCCTCAGTATAAAGAAATGAGGTATAAGTATTAACATGCACTTCACGAAGGAAGGAACCGGCATTTAATTTACAACATGAACGGACGTGGAGCGTGTTAGAGTCCACGATATCAACGTGTTAGGAATTAATGATGTGTAATAAAGTGTGAAATATATGACTTAATAAACATTGATACTAAAAACTTTAAAAAGTGCTTGATTTCAAGGTTATATTACTAGTAGAAAGTGAATATAATATGACATGAATAATATTTCTTCATCGTAGGTTTCATGGAATAGTTTATATAACGGATACATTTCATTCTTATACAAGTGTCATTATCGTTAGATACCTACCAATTCAATAGCACTGCAAATAACACCAACAAAATTCAAAATACGTACACACAAATTTGCAAACTTTCAATATACAAAAGCTTCACTCGTAGAGGTAAACAAGGTATCAACAAAGTATTGTTTATATAAAAAAATGTATTAAAAACATGCATTCCATGTCTTTAGTTTAAATTACTGTCCTACATACAACAATGGATTAGGATCAAACTCACCTGTGATCTTCTTTATCTTCTCGATAAGATTAGGAAAAAACGGGAAATCCTTCGGGCTAAAGAAAAAAAAAGTAATTGGTACGATTCAGAAACATGCTTACAGGTAGTGGCTCGACGTTTCGAACAGGTTGACTATCCTTCGTCAGGAGTGCTCAATCCTCAATCCTTCCTCTCTCTCTCTCTCACACATGGTGCACCAGCACGCCTACTGTATATCTACATCACCATACAAGCCGATACTTACAAGCAGCATCTAATCAACACTTGTTTCTTATAAACCGGGTTTGCAGAAAACCGATTAAATTCAAACCTTTATATGTATTTAGAGATTTACATTTTTTAAAATTGCGATAAAGAGGTTAAATATTTTATTCCAGTTACAATATATATATATGTAAATATGGGCAAAGAACATGTAATACTTACTTCACTAACAGCACCATACATCCAACCTTCCTAGTAAGGTCTTGTGCAGCGTCTTCGAATTCGAGCCATTTGCCTGTAATAGAGAATGTGTTTGATACAGTTTGCACTGTTTTGCCTCTGAGGAACTATGAACATGTTTTTTTAGCCTACATATAGGGAAAGAAAATATAAACTTGTGTGGTACTAATTGGATGCAATATGCTTCAATAACACCAATGAAGTAACTGCTTGTGCAACACAATTTTAGAAAACCAGAACAATTTTAGTTGTGATAACAAAACAGTGAGCTAATGTGTTTAATGAAGAGAATCATACATTGGTTTGAGAAGTTTGAATCATACTATAACAAGATGGAGCCAAAATAACGATGAATCTATGGATCTATGTACGCGTATATCAAAGTACATGAAAGTCATGTACAATTTTGTAAGAATCGCAGTGGGTATAATGGTACAATTCCGAAACAAAAAGTAGAAACAACCAAAATAGCAACAAAAAATAAAGATGTTTGAGCTTCATGATATTAAACATGTCTTTGAGAAGTGCTTGTTTTTAAATGAATTAAATTTAATTTATTCATCACTTTCATAAATACATGCAATAAGATATTTCTTACAAACATGGATTAGCCAATCAAATGAAAAATACACTAAACGAAATTACGAAGTGGTTGGATCATCACAAATTAAAGAAACCTATAGCAGGGAGAGTGTAAGAGATGGAGATACCGTCTCGAAAGAATATCCCGAGGGAAATATATTCAGGATTGACTTGGCTTATACTCCCTTCACACAAATTTTTCCTACGAGTCCTTACGGATCGCACAAATTCACGGATCTTTCACGGGTTCTTACGATTCGACAATGCTTTACAGGAGAATTCCACGATTTGTTAAGAGTTGTCACAGATAACTACGAGCAACTAATACCCCCTTCACATACACAGATTTTTCTTACGAGTCCTTACGGATCGCACAAATTCTCGGATCTTTCATGGATCCTTACGATTTGGCCACTGTTACGACCGGTTTAAGAGTTATTACGAGCTGTATAACGTATTTACGGCAACAGTTTACAATTTGCTACGAGTTGTCATGAAGCAACTAACGTGTTAGTTACGATCTGTTTACGTGTTGTTACGAATAGTTACGAGTAAGTTACGAGTATTTATGAGTCCTTACGATTTTTAGCCAAAAAATAACAACTGAAAATGAAGTGTTCGAATTTGCAGCTTTATACCTTTCCCCAAATCGTAAACAATTCGTGAGCATACGTAAAGTATACGTATCTATTCGTAAAGTACTTGTAACTACACATAAAATTCTGGTAAAAACCCGTATCAATCCGTAAAGCCATCGTAAAAAGACCCGAATAAAATCGTAAACAACACGTACGCACACGTAACCATCCGTAACCTGCGCGCAATAATCCGTAAATAATCTGTAAACAAATCGTAAACTAATCGTAACGAATTGTTACAAAAATCTCATTTTACGGATGGTTACGGATTGTTACGAGCTATTTACGAGCTATGTACGGACAAATTAATCCGTGGACAATCGTAAGAACATTTTTGACATGTCTAAAAATTTGCCTCTCCTTTCACGGATCATTAAAAGTGTCTACGAGTTGTTGCGAGTTATTTACGGATGCTTGCGATTGACTATGAGTTGGCGATCCGTAAGGACTCGTAAGAAAAATCCGTGTATGTGAGGGTGTATTACGTGTTAGTAACGACATGTTTACGTGTTCTTACGAATGGTTCAGAGTTAGTTTCGAGTATTTGCAAGTCCTTACGATTTTTAACAAAAAAAAGCAACTGAAAATGATTTCTTCAAAAATCTGCAGCTTTTATACCTTTCCCCCCAGATGTAAACAAAACGTAACGTATACATATCTATTCGTAAAGTACTCATAGGTACACTTAAAGTGCTCACAATAACTCGTAACAATCCGTAAAGCCATCGTACCACGACCCGAATGAAATCGTAAACAACACGTAAGCACTCGTAATAATCCGTAAATAATCCGTGAACAAATCGTTAACAAAATTGTTACGAGTCATTTACGGATTCTTGCAAGCAGTTTACGGATGGTAACGTGTTGTTGCGAACAGTTTACGATACTTACGGATTGTTACAAGCTATTTACAAGTTATTTACAGAAAAATCAATCCGTGGACAATCGTAAGAAGATTTTTGACATGTCAAAAAATTTGCCTCTCCTTCACGGATCCTTAAGAGTTTCTGCGAGTTGTTGCGAGTTGTGATGAGTTATTTGCGGAAACCAGCGAGTTATTTACGGATGATTGCGATTGACTACGAGTTGGCGATCCTTAAAGGCCCGGTCATACAGAGGGGACGCATGGGGGACGCACAGCCAGCGCATTGGAAATTAGCAATTTAAGCCAGTGCGTTGTCGTTCGCTATGCATTCGTCGTCATTCGCTGTGTGCGTCGGGATTTTTTGAGCATGCTCAAAAGTGTGCGCAGAGCTCGACGCGTGAATGTACACGCCAAAGGCACGCCAGACATGCGTGGAGCGCGCTAGACCAGCGCCATACATACGCGGAGCACACGCCCTGTATACGCACAGCGCGCTAGCTACAACGCCGTGCATTTTGTGTCAGCTCGCTAGCTTTTCAAAATTATGACAAAAGTTAGGCACACGGCCTTTTTCGATTTCCAATGCGCTGGCCGTACGTCGTAGAACGCGGTGCATGCGTGGACCATTCGTCCAGCGCGCTAGCAACACGCTGTGCATTCGTGGAAGTTGTTATCATGTGCGCTCTGTGTACGGTCTGTATGCGCACTGTATGCGCCCTGTATGCGCTCAGCGCGCTAGCGACACGCTATGCATTTGGTGTCAGCTCGCTGTAGCTTCGACAAAAGTTGGGCGCACGACAACGCACTGGCCAAAATTGCAAATTTCCAATGCGCTGGCCGTGCGTTCCCCATGCGTCCCATCTGTGTGACCGGGCCTTAAGGACTCGTAAAAAAATCCGTGTATGCTTTTAGGGGGTATTAACAACAAGAAATGTAACCCTCTCCAGCCATCAAATCCATCAACAGCTGCCCTTATCAAAACAAATGATCCCGCTGGCATTTTAAACATTACGAAATATTACGCAACGCCGTCTGCTTCCATAAGTTCTTTATTCAATCGGTCGTTTAAAAAAAAGCTTAGCAGTAATCCGTGGCACCGCATAGCTATAACATTTTTTTTTGTAAGAATCCACAGCATATGACCAGTGCAACTTTCTAGTGGTTATCTAATGTCTTGTTCGTGCTCGGATAACTCTACTGAAGACATAACCATTTGAACCAGCGAAATCAATCAATCAGCGATTTTAAGGTTCTCATCATCGTAATTTTCTCATCTAATTATTGCCATTTTCCGAAAATTTCCGACGTTTGTAGATAAAACGGAAGGTAGTCCAAAGGTTTATCTCCCGAGAGAACTATAAATGAAATTTTGTTTCATGTTTCCGCATTTGTTGGATGAGTGTTAAAAGTTGTCAATTCATCACCACTTAACGGGCCGGCGACGCCTAAGCCGCCGTGCTCGCTGGGCTGGGCTGTGGGTGGAAAGGGAGGCTCAGTGCTAATGCGGTCTCGGAGGGGGTTACGGTAGGGGAAACAGTATACGCGCGGTGCCACGGATGACTTCTAATGGGCCTCGTGGACGGTATCTCCATCTCTTACACTCTCCCTGCTTACAGGTAGGAAATCCTACACAAAATGCTTTATCTAAAAAATAAAAAACATACACACAAACAAGGGGGACAAATAATAATATAATGGTTACTAGAACTGCAATCGTATTAAAACGATAGGCATGCATTAAATGACAAGTCCACTCCAAAACAACTCACTTTCAATAGATCGAAGCAGAAAAATCAGACAAACCGATCAAAAAAAGTTTGAGCAAAATCAGATAACTAATAGGAAAGTTATGAATTTTTGAAAAAGTATATAAAACTGTGGAACAATTAAAAGCACAAGACAAATTGGAGACTCACTCATCAGTCTGTGACGTCATGTCCTCACTATCCACTAACTATTTTATTTTTATCGATAATATAAATTTCCCCCTAAGAATCTTATTTCTTCACACCAGCATCCAAGTTAGATTGATAGAAATATGTTTTTGTGTGGATGCACTAGTAAAGAGTAATTTGTTCCAGTTAAATCATGAAAAATGTGAATTTGGATAAACTATTTACATAAAAATCAATAATTATGTATATCCAATATTCAGAAAATTAGTATCAATTCTTCAAAGTTTATAAAAGATTTTGTGAAATGTCAAGCATGCAATATGATACAAATCATATAACCTGGGCAAAGGTATGGGGGAATAAAGGTTTGGGGATAAAAGATAAATTAATGGGATTAAACTATATAAAACGATTGATAAATAGTGAGGGCATGACGTAACAAACTGATAACCAAATTGGCAATTTGTGTATTGATTTTCATTGTTCCATAGTTTTACCTACCCTTTCAAAAGTTCATAACTTTCTTATTAGTTATTCGATTTTGCTCAAACTGTTTTTAATTGGTTTGTCAGATTTTTCTGCCTCTATTGAAAGTAAGTTGGACTTGTACTTTAACTCTTATCCTGCCACAGGGCTAATCCTCCCAGTGCCAGATTTATAACGAGATAATCGGATTAACGCGTTGGTACTAACAATAGCGCGTGCAAAACGCTAGGCACAGTCCAATGGGCATGAACAATAACTGCTATTACGAATGCGTGCTAGCATGCAAGAAGCAGAGTAACAATAGCGTGCATGCAGCCTCATGCCAGGCTATGAGTTAAAGAGCCCGTGTTTTTACATGGCACACGAAAAAGCCTCATTCGGTCTATCCAGAGCAATTTGTTAGGAGTCTGTGGAGATGGATAGGCCGAAAGAAAGGCTTCAAATACGGCCTGAAAAGCCAAAATGGCGCCTGGATGGTAACGAATGAGAGATTTGGGAGAAAGAAGGGAGAAAGAAGGGTAAGATGACCTCGATTGGACGCCAGAGATTATGCCTACGAAGTTTTTAAAGAAATCGAAATGGAGAAAGGGACCTATAGATAGAGCTCGTTAGCACCCCGTGCAAAACCAATGGGATTCGGGTGCATGAAGAACAAATGATCACGCGTGCTGTGCCACAAACAGTCGTCTATATTAAAGGTAATACAAAGTTTTGGGAATATTGAAAATTGGGTGGATAGTGATTCTTTACAATGTTAATATATTTGGATATTCCTGTGGATGTATTAGCACTAAAAAATTTAGCCCCTAAAACACTTCTGCTTTCGAGAAAAATTGAATATAAAAATGTACCAGTGCTCCCGGTGAATTGTGATAAATTTCGAATAGCGACTACGGCCGTACAATGGTAGCTGCGACCATGAAATTCTCAGAATATGTAATTGTGGTATATAATTTCCAAATGGGAATAGCTAATCGGTCGATTTTAGTCAAGAAACATTGTTTTAAAGCTTAATAAATATCTTGACCTTGAGAGGGAGCTATACAACATAAAGAGTTTATTATCTAAAATTTCACAATTTCAGACTCGATTTCAACTGCGATAACCATCACTGAATATTATAGGATCGCATATGTTTCCAAATTCATGACCCAGTACCAAAACTTTGTATTACCTTTAACATAATCATAAAGAATATAAGATCATATAATTCAGCGTAGTATTATTTTAACTTGAAGGTAATTTCAAGCCCAGTTTGGATAATCTCGTGGTTTTGCAAAACCGCCATCCTTTTTAATAGAAAATATAAAAACACGCAAGCTGGGCCTAATATCCCTCATTTTGAAGTACGCTTTAAAAACGATAAAGAACACCAAAAGAGACAATTAAATATTTGATTTGCTCTACCCTGAATGTTTACAGTGTCTATATGTTCTTCGCAGTGTTGGTTTATTTAGGGTCAACGGGCATTATGTTGGTTTGATAATAACAAAGACAGACCTTGGGCATAACATTCATCATATTACCAACAAAACATACGGATTTTATGATTGGAGGTGCAGTTTCATTTGAAGTACAACAATCACAATTCAATCAACATTACAGTGTCTTTATATACGAACCAAAACGATCTTTCATGACGGCAGATATAGAATCAGTCAGATATTCCTCCTGATCATCAGTAGATGTTTGACGTTTATCGGCAATCTTAATTGGCTCTACATCTCCATGAAGAGCACGTCTCAGAGCAAGGATTGTGTCGGGCGCATGTCCGTACGGATATATCATACCGATGACAAGCTTATCAGGAAACATCACTCGTTTATCCTCACAAGGTACAGCCTCGCCTGGTTTGTACGACAATATTCCATGTCGTAATTCTTCCTTCCCTTTCCTAATCCCCGAGCTGGAAGTAGCCATCTCTTACAGAATTCGCCCTGAAATCGTGCACAAACACGTTAGACGTTCAACAGCATAAACATGTATTCTTTCTATGTAAGCATGTAACATAGTAGGTTTAGTTATTATTACTGGGTGTAGGGAATCCGTTATCTAAAGGCACGTATCAAGCAAAAAAGAAGATAGGATGAGGGAATTTAATCAATTATCAACCGACGTTGGACTTGATGTATGAAACACAAGCTTATTATTAGAATCGAATAATCTGCCCACCGAACACATGCACACGCACAAATATTACGATAATTGTCTCCATATGTTAATGGTGGCTGCACAATGTTCCACAATAGTTTCCGTCTCGTATTTCAATGTTTGATGCTACCATCATCATATTTAACGATATCATATAGATGGTTATTCTTGAAGTTTCGATCATTTTTAGATATCATAGTTAGACAAAATTAATCATTAACACATACGAGAGGGAACTGAATGGCTCAAATCTTACTGTATGGTTTCTTATGTACGGTATTGATAGATAGATAGATAGAAAGATAATTTATTGGTTTCCATATCTTATTTGACAAAGAGTGTATAAAAAATGTGTTATAGTATACATGTAAATACAATAGTGGTACACGCTATTCAGAAAATTGTCCTTCAGTTGAACTTAAGAGATAAAGTGACGGAGCCTATGGAAAAGCAGAGCTTGTTGCGGATAGGCTCCTTTAACTACAAATGACATAATTCTGAAAAGGTAGGTTTATTAAATACAAATACACGCTAAAACAGGAAAAGGAGATTACAGGTATACCCCAGTCGTAAAAAAATAGGAAAAAAATAGGGGAAAAACAGGGAAAAAATAGTCCCGAAAATATATTTTTTTTCTATTTTTTCCCTATTTTTTTAAAAGGAAAAAATAGGGAAAAAATAGTTTTGGTAATAGGAAAAAAATAGGTTTGAAACAATTTTTTCTATTTTTTTCCTATTTTTTTCCTATTTTTCAGACCTGAAAATAGGAAATAAATAGGGAAAAAATAGTGTAGAAAAAAGTGAAGAAAATAGTAAAAAAATAGTGATAACTAGGTGCTTAGTGAACAGTGAAAAGTAGTGAGGAAATAGGAAAAAAATAGTGAGAAAATAGGAAAAAAATAGGAAAAAATAGTAAGAAAATAGGGAAAAATAGTAAGAAAATAGGAAAAAAATAGTAAGGAAATAGGAAAAAATAGTAAGAAAATAGGAAAAAAATAGTAAGGAAATAGGAAAAAAATAGTAAGAAAATAAGAAAAAAATAGTAAGAAAATAGGGGAAAATAGTAAGAAAATAGGAAAAAAATAGTAAGGAAATAGGGGGGGGGGGGGAATCACTCATCCTTTACTTTCATAGATTTCTCAAGCACTACCATCTCACACATCCAGTCAACGACTCTGTACATTCAACTAAATCATACAGTGCAAACTTGATATAAAGAGATCAGTTATACCTGAAATGACAAGGTAAATTTTACCAGCTTTTGGGGGTTAAGATTTCTTGGTTGCACATGACCTCATTGTCAAAAGTTTCCACTGTAGAATAGTCACCCTACTCCTACAGCTCTTTTCTCTGCATCGATGCACCTACTCAGTTTGCCAAATTCACTTCATCCTTTCAGTCCAATCCATTCAGTAGAACAGTTAAAATAGTCAATGGGTATATGGAAAATGTTATACAGTCCACTCCTATTATAACAAACATGGATACACCAAGATTTTATTATCAGGCAATTCTCATCAGTCCCAATTTTAAACGAACCAATGTGTTCAGTAACTTGAGTATAACATGATTTCATTTTAACAAGGAAATTGGCTTGGTCCCGAGCACCTCGTTACAATGGCAGTGGACTGTAACACACAAAAAGAATAAAAGGGATTGTGTCAAATAAAATACATGTACTTTATTTTCGAGAGGTGAACACAATGACATGAGTTTAGTATAGTATGTGTGTTCATATACGGTAAGCAAATAAATAAAAGAACTTAACTGATATTTACAATCTTTGGTTAAGTACTGTAGTGTACATGTTGTAGTAATAGAGTTGTTCATGGTTTGCTATGATTATACACTAAAAAAAAAAAAAGACCAATGCGACTGCGTCTCCTATATGCCTCCGCCTTAAAAAAAATATCATCCACCTAGAATGTAGCTTTCTATTTTTGTTCAAATAAAGTATTCAGGTGAGTTTCAGGACTATTACTGAGCCGATGCGGATATATGCTAGGCGATCACAAGCTCTCTCCCTCACTAGTAACCAAATAAAGCAGTATTCTGGACATGAGAGTGTTGTTTTCTGTCTCTTTTATTACAATTTAATATTACAAAGTGCTCTTAATAATGTAATAACATTTTCAAACCTCAAGAAAATCATGACAAATAATATTTTTTTCTCGTTATTTACAAAGATAACAAAATAAAATAAATCTTAAAACGATTTTTCAACAATGCATGCATGCTTTATAGTACAGTTGACATGTTACATAATTTTCTCAATCTCAATTGAACTGTCAAAATCTTAATACAATCATCATAATCTAGAAACACTTACTACAAAATCAATGACATGTCATGTCATTGAGATATATTATATAAACAAGAAAATGAAAGACTTACATGCTACTATTTTCAAATAGTTTTACAAAGTATACCATCATTACCATGTATCATAAGTAATGGTCTTATGGTCCTTTATCTTCACAATATGCAGGCACTCATTGTGTACACATACATGTTGTACTTGCCTATGAATCTCAATGATTAGACATAAGAATTACATAATAAAATGGAAACAAATACTAACGTAAAGGATACAGATGTTGGTCTTGCTGTTCACAGGCATCTAATCAAATGGTGGTTGTACGTTACATGTACATTGTAGCTTGATTAGTTTCAATGGATCTGTAAAGATATAAATGAAATGTGAGTTAGGGGTTAGAATAATCATGCATTGGTACATTTATGAACATGCAATTAATACTTAGTACAAGTATTTATGTATTTCATAATGAAAAATTCAAAGGCACAGAACATGTGTGTACAAAAGTATGATAGCAAAAAAGATGCCAGGCTGACGATGAACGGATGGTGAAACAACGGAGTCATCAAAGAGCTGTCAAGGTGCATGAAATGTAAACCACTCAGGTAGGCAATTAATTAGAGTTATTTTATTCTTAGATATATCGGGTGAACATACATAAAATAAAACATAAAACACAGAAAAGAAAATAGTAAAGGAACAATTTTTTGAAGAAAAAAATAAAAAGGAAAGAGAAAAATAATGTAGATCTAGGTAGAACTTGTGCCACCTGCAAATTATTGTTCTAGCATAATGATGAGGTAAACTACTCTAATATTTTGATGTCAGATCTTAACTAACAAACATGAAATAAATATACCCAAACAAATTATCAACAATAGATTTAGATTTCTACTTAGTAAGGACATACCTCGCAGACACACTCTCGGACTTGGAAGACTTGCTCTTCTTAATCTTGCGTGGACCGTGGTGCTTTAGCAGGTTGTGTTTTCTGATTCCTAGAAAAATAATTTGAGATACAATTTAGCCTAAAACCACATCAAAACATTATATCATGCAAGGCAATATAATTGACAGACGTAGTAATGGTAAAAAATCTGAAATTTCTACGTGGATTTATTGTAATCACGTTTGTTTACATTCACTCATTCACTATACAGACACTAGGCCTACACTGCACTTGGGGATTCACTTCACTCAGCACTACATGGGAATATTGATCCGTAAAATAACATTCTATAAGCCTACTATGTCTATGAAGTAGCATTATATTCAACAACAGACACAATAAAAATATATATATCATAATATAATTAAGTTTCAGAAATAAACGTACCTTTTCAGCTGTTTTCTGGTGCCAGTTCCGCTCGTCGATCGTCCGTCATTCGACAACAAACTTGTTTCTCTACGAGTGGGACTAGTAATATTTTGAAAATTTGTCGGGCTCATTTTCTTGGGAAGAATCACTAAAATGGGATAAGGAGGCATCGGAGTATGAGGAGTCACTATCTCTTGATGAAATTTCATCGCTAGAATAATTGCTGGAAGACATTTTGGTGTGATTTGGAGACGTTTGATGAACGGAAATCAGCAAAAGTCCGCAGTGCGCCAGTGGAGGAAAAAAAAAACGGGTAATTTTCAAATTACGTCCGGGTACTTGCGTACTGTCCTCTACGTTGAAACTTTACTCACACATAGAACGGGAATATCTCGATCGAATGCTTTTTTTTCTTTTAATAAAGGAGATTTTTTTTTTGAAATTTCTATGTGTACATTTTCTTTTTACACATGGTTTATGTATGGTTATCTTTGAGTGCACTAGTCACTACTATAGTTTTGTAAATAAAATCAAGAATATTAATAAAGGAACAAAATTGAAATTTCGTACATTTTCTTTTTACACATTGTTTATTTATGGTTATCTTTGAGCTCACTATTCAATATGTGACCCCACAGCTAAAAACCACCAATAAGTCGCAAAATGAACAACAGAGATAATGGCAGGAGAAGCGGGCTTTTTTAATAGGATGCCAGTCATAAACAATGAAAATATGTAAGTTTAGAAAATAGACAAAAAATAGTTTACAAATTTGTATCATGTCATAAAAAATGTAAGTGCAAAAAATAGGAAGAAAATAGTACTCGCAAATAGGTAAAAAGAAGTCTGAAAAAGATAAAGGTGAAAAAATAGTCTGAAAAAGATTAAGGTGAAAAAATAGGGAAAAAATAGTCTGAAAAAGATTAAGATGAAAAAAATAGGGAAAAAATAGTCCTATTTTTTTCATATTTTTTTGGAGAAAATAGGAAAAAAATAGTCTGAAAAAGATGAAGGTGAAAAAATAGGGAAAAAATAGTTTGGTACTCGAAAATAGGAAAAAATAGAACTATTTTTTTCCTATTTTCTTTAAAAAAAATAGGAATAAAATAGTCCACAAAAGTTGAAGGTGAAAAAAATGGAGAAAAATTAGTTTGTGCTTGAAAATAGGAAAAAAATAGGACTATTTTTTTCCTGTTTTCTTATAGGAAATAGGAAAAAGATAGTCTGAAAAAAAAAAAAGGTGAAAAAAATAGGGAAAAAATAGTTTGTACTTGAAAATAGGAAAAAAATAGCCCTATTTTTTTCCTATTTTCTTGAAGGAAATAGGGAAAAAATAGTCTGCATTTCCAGAAAATAGGGAAAAAATAGGGAAAAAATAGGGAAAAAATATATTTTCGCAACACACAAAACTACTAGGGTTAAATCAACTTTCTATAAGTATCAGATGAGAAATAGTTTTAAACATGCAACGTATGCAGCCAATTTGACTTTAAAAAAGGGTTAATTATATGCAAATTTATGCAAATTAGGAGTCAAGGAGTAGTTCTAAGCTGCTGATAATGATATAATTATGTTCCTTGACCCCAAAAACATCAGTAAAGACACTTTGTTTAGCTTTCTATGTGTCTCAGATCTAGAGATATAGTTTTAAACATGAAAAACAGCCATTTAGAATTTAAAAGGGGTTAATTATATGCAAATTTATGCAAATAAGGAGTCAAGGAGTAGTTCTAAGCTGCTGATAATGCTATAATTATGTTCCTTGACCCCCTAAACTTGTAAAAGGGCACTAAAATCAACTTTCTTTAAGTATCAGATGAGAAATAGTTTTAAACATGCAACATGGCAGCCATTTTGACTTTAAAAAGGGTTAATTTTATGCAAATTTATGCAAATTAGGAGTCAAGGAGTAATTGTAAGCTGATTATAATGCTATTATCATGTTCCTTGACCCCCTAAACATTGGTAAAGACTCTTCGTTTAGCTTTCTATGTGTATAAGATCTAGAGATATAGTTTTAAACATGAACAAATGGCAGCCATTCAGAATTTAAAAGGGGCTAATTATATGCAAATTTATGCATATTAGGAGTCAAGGAATAGTTCTAAGCTGCCGATAAAGCCATAATTATTTTTCCTTGACCCCCTAAACATGGATAAGGGCACTTAAATCAACTTTCTGTAAGTATCAGATGAGAAATAGTTTTAAACATGCAACATGGCAGCCATTTTGACTTTAAAAAGGGTTAATTTTATGCAAATTTATGCAAATTAAGAGTCAAGGAGTAGTTGTTAGCTGCTGATAATGCTTCAATCATGTTTATTGACCCCCAAACATGGGTAAAGACACTTCGTTTAGCGTTCTATGTGTTTAAGATCTAGAGATATAGGCTAAAATAGGTTTTGTGTGTCTACCAGGGTCTGACATGGCGGCCATTTTGAATTTATGCAAATTAGGCACTGATCCACCACTTCAATTTTTGTCAACTTTGAGTATGTTGTTTTCATGGCTATTCCAGATTATATGCAAGTGGAATCGTTTCTGTTGCAATTAGTTCTAGGTTGACCCCTTTTTTTTCATATCTTGACCTGACTATTTAATGATTGCACCATCGAGCCACAATTACTCGGCCTATAATTCATGGCCAAACTACTCGATTTTATAAAATATTTTTTCCAGAAGTTTGCTTAGTGTTGAGTATCACTTTCTTAGACAGAGGCGTGTGAGGGTGAGGCAGCCGGGTCACTATGCCCCAAGAAGGACCCCCCCCCCCCCGGTCTCCCCTCGGCAATAATCGGGCAAAAATTCACAATTTCGGGCAGAAAGGTAAATAAAAGTTGAAGAAAGAAGAAAATAAAGCAGCGCTGAAATTAATGACTGCAGAGAATCCTTCGATATATCTTTTCAATAAGCCGAATTAACATGCCGATGTAACATGCTTTTTCATATATTTTTACCTCTAACATTTTTACCTCTGACATTTTTACCTTTGACATTTTACACCGATCCTAATTGGTAAGCTTCTTACCGACTTCTTACCAGCTGTATAAAGTTGAGCGGGTTTTTTCAATCAAACGCAATATATTTGTTGTAATACTAGATAAATAGAAACATGTGCAACTGATGTAACAATGTTTTTTTTACCAAATATGTCACAAAATGTCCTTCGTTCAAATCTTTTGTTTTGATCTTGCTCAAGAACGATTGAATAACAATTTTCATTGGAGAAAAAAAGCTTCTTACCAGAGGACATGTATTCGCATGTGCCATCCAGGTCTGCAGTGCTGTGTTTTGACTCTTTTTCAGAATGTTGGTCCATACCTCCACTCGCCACATCCCCTTGGTTCTTGGAGGACTTGTAGTCTAGAAGAGGTTGGTCATTGGTTGCCGTAGTCTCCTGTGTCATGACCTGTCCTCCTGAGTAAAGAAAATCCCATATCATTTACGACATATATATTCATTTTTTTAATAATCTGAATCAACATTGTCATGATTGACCACACTACCATGGAATATTCCTTCTCTAACACGATGATCTACATGAAACTGTTTTCAAAAATCAATCCATGACAACGCGTGTTGAAAAAAAGTTTGCTATGTGTTTATACTTTGATTAGAGCTTTCCCTAAAAATAAGGAATTGAAACGCAAATCATTTTAAATAGAACAATAACCTTTTGTAGGATAAAATTCAATGCTAAGCGTTACCTAGTTGGGTTTACCACCGGAGGACTTGTCTTCGGATGTCCCAAATACATCGGCAGTGCTGTAGTTTGACACTTATTTAAAATGTTTGCCCGGTTACAGCGTGTTTTCACGCTGTCTTCTTTATATTTTAGTTAAACCAGACATTATCATGATCATATCAAGATAAATAACCCAACTATTCTTCATAACTAATCCACATAGTTTGACGAAATGGACAAATAAATAAGTTTTCACCAGTTTACTACGCAAGTGGTTATTGCGGCATTTCATTTATAGGGGTATATTAGTAATCAAATTAAAATGGGTTACGAAAAACTAATGTTCAGTCGTACAAGGCTTATTGCATGGTTTTAAAACATGGTTTCACAACTACAATGTGCGATCGAGCCAGGAAAATACAAGAAATACATGAAAAATACATGAATGATTATAATCGTGCAATATTTGAATTAGGTATATATATATATATATATACGGTATATATTTATACTAAATATATGTGAAATTTTGTCGTACAAAGGGCGATATAAATGGTTAGATTCTTCAGTGATAGCACGCGGGTAAAGGGGGCGGCGGCACTTTTGTGATGTCCTGCGTCGGCATCTTTAAAGAAAACAATAACTTGCCGGCGCTATTTGTGTCAGCCGCACGGTACCTTTCATGTGCGCGTAGCTATATTACGGGAATAGTTCGCGCACTGTTTCGAATCCATATATGGCATGTGTACCAGCTGGGTCGAATGGATTCCAACGATGCTAGCATGTATATATTGTTATTACGTCCATTACGAGTATGAACTTAACATATTGATTTCAACCTATAACCTAATGGGTTACTTTCGTTTAACTATACACCTTTTGCGATTGGGTGCTAGGAAAATTACCTCCCAGAAACAACCCCGAGGCCAATTACCCATCTGAAATGTACCCCCCCCCCCCCCGGGTGGAAATTTATTATACGTGGATTTCACATCGGATTTTACAGAGGAAAAGTTTCAATTTCAATTGAAGGTGTCATATGAAAGGGCAGAAACTCAACTTTCTAGAAATGTGAATTTTTCTTCGAAATTCAGATACCGTCCGCCAAATGTCTTTTTGGTTTCCTTCCTTCAAATTGCCTTTTATCGCTCATGCGTGAAATATGCATCATCTGAGTAGCATCAACTGAAAGAGGAGACTCTAAGCTTTCCAAATAAAGTTATGATAAAACATCAATACTTCTCGGTTTCGTTTTTTTCTGGGACGCACTGTATATATCTGCCTTCAAGTTGTATGTACGGTGCCATGTCAAAAGAAAACAAATATCCCCTCTCTGGTACATTCATCTCATTGATTTTGTAACTCAGCAGCGTTTTTCAACCGGGGTTCCGCAAGAGAATGTTAGTTACATAACAACACTTTGGGGGGAAACGTTTATTTTGTGAAAAACAAATAGCAGTATGTCATTTCATGAGCAAATAACATGTTAAAATTGATAAAGTGTCTTTCTTCCTCGCTCGATGACAATATTTTGACATCAAGGAGCCCGAATATATAATATATTTTTTTATTTCGAAATTACATTGTTACCACACTCATTACATTTATTTAAGACCGTCAATACTACTGGGCCAGAAGGGATTAGACCACCCAGCCAGGTCACTGACAGGTGGCTATCTCATCAACTCAGCTCTCAACTAACATAAGAAAAAGAGGATCATGGGGGACCAACATGCACCGATTGGGGAAGTTTTCTATATAGAGGGAGCAAGTAGCTACAAGTAGGACAGTGGGGCTTTAACATGATAAATAAAGGCAATGAGAGGCCCGAATATCCTCATATTCGTGTGTCAAGGTCATGACCAAATATATCACTTTTTATTCAAGTATATTCGGCGGGGAGGTGCCCGCATGCAAGACTGTAAAACGTTTATAGTGTGTTGATTACAAATTATTTTTTAGAAAATGTCTTCTCCTTTTTTATTCTTGCTCGTTCGCTAAGTTAAGAAACAGATGTACCCATACGAGTGTGCATAGCACTTGACGAGTGCCAGAGTAATGCAAAATAAATAGTTTGTAAAGAATTTGGGATTGGGAGAAAATTTTCAATTCTTATCCCTTACTATACTGGGCTATTTTGAGCACCTCACTGACTGGGGGGCTGGGAGCCCCCCCCCCCCCCCCCCCCCCTCCCCCTCCCTATGATCTCGGCCGTCGAATGTCCGATGAACACGTTAATGTGCATGCTTGTAGATATTTACGTAACGAACAAGATGGTATAATTAGTTTTTCCCTGATATGCACATTTTAGTCGTTATAGCCTAATTAATTAATATGCAAAATGTTAATTTTATGCATTTTACAGAAAACTCTACAAATTTGTCTGTAGACTTGTGAAGAATCTTGAAAATGTATTGAATAAATGTTTCCTTCATCTTAAATTCATAAGGTTTCATTATTGTTATGATATTTAAAAATACATAGGTTAATTTGCATAAATTATGAATACTCAAATTAAGCATTCGAAATTCATCAATTTATTTTCTTATTATATCGATTGTTTTATTTCTAATGTATTCTTTTGTTCTGGAATACATCAGGTTACTTTGAGAAACATAAAGCAATTTGATATCAATTCATAACTCCCACTTAGGAAGAAATACATCTACACCTGTATTCACATTTCTGCTTGTACAGTACATGAATATATGCAACTATAGCACTTTTTGATGACATGCGCATACTAATTGTTATGTAACACCTTCAGGTCTATCTCATTTCGACAAAAAATGGTAACCAAATGTGCGTAAGACTTGAGGAAAAAATGTCATGAAACGACAATTCAAAATTCCAAGCGGTTGCGGCGCAATCTCCGAAAATGTCAAGGAGGGCCTTCAACCCCCCCCCCCCCCCCCCCAGTACAGTAAGGGTTAAGAGGGTAACGTAACCAAAAATTGAAATAACGCTGCTCCAGAGAAATGTATTTCCATGCATTTTGAGACGCGCTGGACAATTACCTAAAACTTACATCCTTCGTGGAAAACAGCAACCGCACTGGTGTTGCATAAATGAGAAAGATAACGTGCTGGATTTTCATTGGGATTTCATGGGATTTTATGGGCTCGTAGACATCTCTCAATGTGTCAGATCGTCTTTTGCTGTTGAATCCTGATTGTCCACGGGGGTGGTTGTCCTCGGCGGTAATTGGCCTCGGGGCTAATATGTCCTCGGGAGGTAGTTGTCCTCGGGGGTAATTCTTCGGGGGGTAATTGTCCTCGGGGGTAATTTTCTGGGGGGTAATTGTCCTCGGGGGATTGTCTTCGGGGGGGTAATTGTCCTCGGGCGGTAATTCGCCGGGGGGGTAATTTTCCTCGGGGGTAATTCTCCGGGGGGGGGGTGAATTACTGGTGGGTAATTGGCCTCGGGGTTGTTTTCCGGGAGGTAATTTTCCGGGAATGATCATCATTGCCGGGTCAATGTCGCTGTTCATAAGGACCGCTATTCATAAAGTTCGCTATTCATAAGGTCCACTATTCATAAGGACCGCTATTCATAAGGTCCGCTTTTCATAATTGGAGAAAAGGGTCATTATTCATAAGGGTCATTCTTCATAAGGACCGCTATTCGTAATCAAAGTAGAGGGTCGGTATTCATAATATTAGAAGAGGGTGGCTATTCATAATACGAAATCGGGGTCGTTATTCATAAGGGTCCCTATTCATAATATTACACAAGGGTCGGTATTCATAACACAGAAAGAGGGTCGCTATTCATAATACGAAATGAGGGTTGCTATTCATAATACGAAATGAGGGTCATTATTCATTATACGACGAGAGGGTCGCTATTCATAATACGGAATGAGGGTCGCTATTCATAATGCAAGATGAGGGTCGCTATTCATAAGGGTCATTATTCATAAGGGTCATTGTTCATAATCGATGAAGAGGGTCGCATATGGAAACGTTTGCTTGTATTTGTCTCATAAAAGAAGTTGAACACAAACTGACTCCCAGACGGTGTTGAGTGCTCAGGTGTCACGGACCAGTGGCTTCACCAGGCAGGTAGTTCTATTATGTGAATGGGTAAATTAACTATTACAAAATGAGGGGACACATATTACATTTTACAATAGGGACACACATTGTTTTTATTGTGCAGAACATACTCTTTTATTGACTTACTTATTGCATGAAACTATAAAACCAAAATGCATTTTGTATTCTAACAATATGAGTACAAAAAATAACAGGTGAATGAAATGCATAAACACTACAAACACCTGGGGAGGAAGCATTCATAAATTTGAATAATTAGTTGATAAACGACTCCGATGAAACAATAAAACCAAAATGTAATTTGCGTTCTGGCAATTGGAGTACAAAGAATGATAGCAGGTGAATGAAATGCTTCAACAACACAAACACCTGGGAAGGAAGCATCCATAAATTTGAATAATTTAGTTGATAAACGACTCCGCATGTGAACGTTTGTTGGAGCAGAAAGCAGTGGATTCTTAACAACACGAACCCATTTAACAGAATTTCGGAACGTAAATTAAATTTGGCGCGGTTGGAAAATGCATCTTTCTACCTTGCGACTTTAATGGTACGATCCAGTAAATTAAAACAGTAAAATGGCTCTTATTAAATAAAACCCCAAACTTCAGTGATATCAGACAAAATATGTTATATCTTACTAATAATTAAAAAAGATGTATAAACATTGTGAAAGTGTAGCATTTTACGATAAAAGACACCGATTTAGCGAAGATGACGTCATTTATGCGCTTGCATCAGGGAATTCAAGGTCAAAAGGTCAATTCAGACCCTAATAAGTTATTGGTCAAGTCTTTTTGTTTCCTTTATTCCGACAAAATTATACAATCAATCAAAACAAGTTTAATACCAGAAGAGAGCTAATGATTAGTATTTTCTTTAACCGCTTGCCCCAAAGTCGCTTGACCACAGTGAAACGAGTGAGAGCTTACGAGAGCGGCCAAAGTGTGATTAAAACTCGCTATTTGCTCTTCTCCAACGCAAAAAGGGACGACATTGTGCTGGGTTAATGTATTTTTTCCGACAAAAGTACAGAAAATTTGCATATGGTCTTTTTATATTGTACTTAATGAAATGTTACCCGAGTGACTCCCGGGCGCCCCAATGCTGGAAAGAAACGCACATTTTAGGAAACTCTCACTTTTTCATGGAAAAATGCTTATGTGTTCTATGCACGCAAGTCAGATTGAGCAGATGATACAACGTTTCCATATGTATTCATAATAGGAGAAGAGGGTCGCTATTCATAATAGAAGAAAAGGATCGCTATTCATAATAGGAGTAGGGGGTCGCTATTCATAATAGAAGAAGAGGGTCGCT
The DNA here is from genome assembly GCA_035222895.1 of Strongylocentrotus droebachiensis. NCBI lineage: Eukaryota > Metazoa > Echinodermata > Echinoidea > Camarodonta > Strongylocentrotidae > Strongylocentrotus > Strongylocentrotus droebachiensis. Next base: position 46,345 of record JAVYIG010003229.1, on the reverse strand, counting down.
ATTCATAATAGGAGTAGGGGGTCGCTATTCATAATAGTAGAAGAGGGTCGCTATTCATAATAGGAGAAGAGGGTCGCTATTCATAATATGAAATGAGGATCGCTATTCATAAAAAGAAATTATGAATAGCGACCCCCTAGTCATATTTTAATAGCGACCCTCTCGTGGTATTATGGATAGCGAACCTCATTTCGTATTATGAATAGCGACTCTCTACTCCTATTATGAATAGCGACCCTCTCTTCCTATTATGAATAGCGACCTTCTTCTCCTATTATGAATAGCGACCCTCTCGTGGTATTGTGAATAGCGAACCTCATTTCGTATTATGAATAGCGACCCTCTACTCCTATTATGAATAGCGACCCTCTTCTCCTATTAATAATGAACCTTTAATATGAATAATGACCCTTATGAATAGCGAACCTCATTTCGTATTATGAATAGCGACCCTCATCTCCTATTATGAATAGCGACCCTCTTCTCCTATTAATAATGATCCTTATGAATAATGACCCTTATGAATAGCGACCCTCATTTTGCATTATGAATAGCGACCCTCTACTCCTATTATGAATAGCGACCCTCTTCTCCTATTATGAATAGCGACCCTCTTCTCCTATTATGAATAGCGAACCTCATTTCGTATTATGAATAGAGACCCTCTTCTCGTGTTATGAATAGCGACCCTTATGAGTAATGAACCTCATTTCGTATTATGAATAGCGACCCTCTTCTTGTATTATGAATAGCGACCCTGATTTCATATTATGAATAGCGACCCTTATGAGTAATGAACCCTATTTCGTATTATGAATAGCGACCCTCTCCTCACGTTATGAATAGCGGTCCTTATTATTAACGAACCTTATTTCTTTATGAATAGTGATCCTCTTTTACCATTATGAATAGCGGACCTGCAGGTATGGGGAGTTACACGTTATGAATAGCGGTCCTTGTGAATAGAGGTCCTTATGAGTAACGGTCCTTATGAATAGCGATTGGACCCCGTGGCGGAAGCTGTCATTTTTGCCTCTTCGCATATATAATAGCGTATATGTATAAATATATACTTATAAAGGGTATTATATGTATTGCATACTGCTGTAGAATACCTCATGGGAAGGTTACTTTTTAAGAATATGATTTGCACTATTTGAATTGGCCATTGTATCTTGCAGAGCACCAATTGGTTGCATATAAATTTGTTGCCCGTGGGGCCCTAATGATACAGGCATTCCGTCCTGTCGTTTGTTTTATAACTTGTACCCGCTTGTAAAGGCATCTGTTCGCCTGTTCAATGCAGGAACCTGTGTGGCTTATTTATGGCGAGGGGGGGGGGGGGTGTACAAAATTCTCGTCTGTTGGTGGCCTCGATGCAGAGAGTACTTTGAGTTGGACATGGTAGCTCCATGTTCAAGTGCATGCATAAGCATACTGAGGGGCGGCCGAGCGACTTCCGAATGGCGGGGGGGGGGGGGTGTTACACCCTCAAATGTAATAACTCCCACAAATGTAATAACGCCCACAAATGTAATAACACTTTACCCACAAATGTAACAACACCCACAAATGTAATAACACTTTACCCACAAATGTAATAATTTCACCCACAAATGTAATAATGACTTTACCCACAAATGTAATAAATTTTAAGTGATATTTTGAATCACCCACAAATGTAATAATGACTTTACCCACAAATGTAATAAATTTGAAGGGATATTTTGTCGAATTTAAAACTAAAACCCTGTAATAAAGCATGGGTATAGCGCGCAGTCTTTGCTCCAGACCCGGTTATTTCAAAAAAATTAAAAAATCTTCAAAACTAAGACCACACCATCTTCCAAACTAAGACCCGGTAATAAAGCATGGGTTTAGAGCGTAGTTTTTCTTCCAGACCCGGTTATTTCAAAACTTTTTAAAAATCTTCAAAACTAAGACCCCATCATCTTATTCCTGTGGAAGAACATATATAAGTATTGAGCGTAGTCTTTCCTCCAGACCCGGTTTTTCAAGTTAAAAAACAAACAAAAAACAAAACAAAACAAAACAACAAAAAAAACTTTTAAACTAAGACCCCTCTATCTTCCACATTAAGACCCGGTAATAAAGCATGGGATTAGAACGTAGTCTTTACTTCAGACTCGGTTATTTAAAAAAAAATCTTCAAACTAAGACCTCACCATCTCATTCCTGTGGAATAACATGGGTATAGAGCGTAGTCTTTCCTCCAGACCCGGTTATTTCAAAGGAACTAGAAATTTAAACAAATCTTCGAAACTAAGCCCATCATCTTATTCCTCTTTTTTTTTATTTAAAAAATAAATTACATTATTACATATGTGGATACAACACGTCATAAATAAATGATTGGTCGGCGGTCTCACGAACTGACGAATCAGTCAAAATGGTCCATATATATAACACACAGAGGAGGGACCGATTCGATGGTTCGTTGACCGTCGACGATTTCTTAATCATGTAAATATTCTATTGTAAACAAACAAAAGGGTATCAACTGGGTTAAAGAGCTTCCCTCTTATACAAAACTCCTAAACGAGGACCCGAAAAAGGTCCTTGGATGGAAATCTCCTTTCGAGATTTTCTTTAGTAGGAAACCAGAACAAAATTATATCTCCCGTCAAAAAACAAACTATACTATCCATGGTTGGGAAAAGAATGTACAAGCTGTTCGAAGAAAGGCTTACAAGGCTTTGCAGCGTGTAAAAAAAAGAACGATTAGATCCCAGGAAAAAAAACTTAATGTACCAAACATACCAGATCAGGTAAAGGTTGTTAATATTCTTTATCTCATTGTATAATTAAAATAATTATTTCCTTTTGATCAGTCATACTTCATTTCAACTCCGTCTACTCTTAAAGCATCTGAAAAGTATTACTGAAAAACTTTTGGAGTTGTACGTGTTAAGTAGTTTTATATGGACGAATGCTAAGTTACAGAAAGCCAGGTACATTTAGTATTTCGGCATCTTGTTCTCTTGTTTTTCCTAGCTTAGAAGAATTGTCACGTGTTAGGTTGTTTGCGTTTTATATCAGGTTCAGTTGATGTTATCAGGTTCAATATTGCCCAAATTATAACCTTGTTTGCTTGTAAAAGACATGTGAATTACTCCACCTTTTTATACGTAATAATTATTTTGGTTCTGTTACCGTCTGTATATTAATGAAACAACCTCTTCATTCGTTTGGAATAAAATACTTTCTATCTTACAAAATCTATGTATCCATCATTGCATTTAATACTATAAAACCATAACCTCTGCAATTTACTCACATGGATTGAGAGAGTATATATATATTTTATCAGTCAAAGGGTTCTGCAATCGTTCATCCAAAACATGCAAATATGTTTCGCGCGATCTCGTTATACAGCTATTTATGATTTGTTATATGAAAGTATGCATTGTTGTTTGATTGTTAACCGATTATCATCCCCCCAAAAAAGAAAAAACAGGGTCATAGTACATAATAAATATAAGGTATAATGTGTAAATCATCAGGGATAATTATGTTATAATAATTAATCTCAAGGAAGATATGCTGCCGGCGAAGAAGCAAATGGAGGAATAGAAAACATTATAAAAAAAAGCTGAAGATGGAAAACGACATTGCCAGATAGACAGAGAGACAGACAGGGAGAGGGAAAGAGAGAGAGAAAGAGAAAAAAAGGGGGGGGGGAGGGGGCGGGAGAGATAGAAAGTTGGACGTAGTCCGTACTGTATTTATTTATATGACTTTTGTCTCTCCGATCAACGGTCAACGAACCATCGAATCGGTCCCTCCTCTGTGTGTTATATATATGGACCATTTTGACTGATTCGTCAGTTCGTGTGACCGCCGACCAATCATTTATTTGTGACGTGTTGTATCCACATATGTAATAATGTAATTTATTTTTAAATGAAAAAAAAGAGGAATAAGATGGTGGGTCTTAGTTTCGAAGATTTGTTTAAATTTCTATTTCATTTGAAATAACCGGGTCTGGAAGAAAGACTACGCTCTATACCCATGTTATTCCACAGGAATGAGATGGTGAGGTCTTAGTTTGAAGATTTTTTTTTTTTAAATAACCGAGTCTGAAGTAAAGACTACGTTCTAATCCCATGCTTTATTACCGGGTCTTAATTTGGAAGATAGAGGGGTCTTAGTTTAAAAGGTTTTTTGTTTTGTTTTGTTTTGTTTTGTTTTTTGTTTGTTTTTTTACTTTTGAAAAACCGGGTCTGGAGGAAAGACTACGCTCAATACTTATATATGTTCTTCCACAGGAATAAGATGATTGGGTCTTAGTTTTGAAGATTTTTAAAAAGTTTTGAAATAACCGGGTCTGGAAGAAAAACTACGTTCTAAACCCATGCTTTATTACCGGGTCTTAGTTTGGAAGATGGTGGGGTCTTAGTTTTGAAGACTTTTTTTTTTTTTTTTAATAACCGGGTCTGGAGCAAAGACTGCGCGCTATACCCAGCTTTATTACAGGGTTTTAGTTTTAAATTCGACAAAATATCCCTTCAAATTTATTACATTTGTGGGTAAAGTCATTATTACATTTGTGGGTGATTCAAAATATCACTTCAAATTTATTACATTTGTGGGTAAAGTCATTATTACATTTGTGGGTGATTAAAAATTATTACATTTGTGGGTAAAGTGGTTATTACATTTGTGGGTGAAATTATTACATTTGTGGGTAAAGTTTTATTACATTTGTGGGTGTTGTTACATTTGTGGGTAAAGTGTTATTACATTTGTGGGCGTTATTACATTTGTGGGAGTTATTACATTTGAGGGTGTAACAGGGGGCACTAACGAAAAAGGGCACTTTCTGTTTTTTTAAAGGGCACCTTCAAAGAGAAAATCTTAAAGCGAAAATAAACAATTTTGTTTAGACGTTGGTCTATACCAACATAACATAGGGCGCTGCTCAGCTGGAGACCACCACTGGTATTTTCCTCCCCAGTTTTGATTGATTTTTCTTTCTATATTTCGCTTTTGTGTTTTTTGGACTTCTTAACTGTTGACAGAATGGCTTATCGTACACTTAACTTAAAGTTCATCCACGGACTCCTTGCCTTTGCCATCCTATTTGGATTTTCGTTGATGTGAAAGCGCAACATGAATCTGCTCAGGGACGTGATAGAGAAGGACTGGAATCAAGCCGCTCTCCTTTGACCCTATGCTCCAAGCCGCCGAAAAGTTATGCGCTAACCTGCAACTGTTGACCAGATGGTGAGATAAAAGAGCGCATGAATTTCAGGATTTAGAATTTCTACATCAGAAAATGATATCACAGCAACTGTTCGCTGTCCCTGTCAATGATTTCTCATCCATTGTTGAATGTATAAAGAGAACAAGCGAACACAAACTTGTGTAATTTCATCCTTTTTTTAACTTCAAAAATACAAAAAACACGCAAAAACACGCATTAGCAAACTTAATGTTATTGAAGATTGTAAATCATGGATCAAATAACGGGACATTAAAACATGCACAAATTAGCGCATTATCCTAAACTATTGAGTTTTTGTCAGGATGTAATTTTCCTTTTACCAACTCTGGTACACAAATTATAGGAAGGACGGAGTTCTAAATTCTAAATATGTTTGATGCACTATTCCCAATACAATCCCCATATAGAGTTTTTGATTTACACTGAAATTTTGCCTGTAATTCAATATTTTGTAATAAATGTAAAACTGGTGCCTGGCTTCCGAAAGTCCTCGCAGTGGAAGCGCGGTTCGGAGCATGGAACTTCAAAGCCAAGTGGGATGTTACACATCCCATTGTTACGCTTTTACTCACGAATGCGTTTGAATAAATTACAAGAGTTTCGCCGGCTTGATTCCAGTCCTTCTCTATCACGTCCCTGATCTGCTGGAGACATTACCGTGAACACAAGGGAGATCTTACTGGATCTACGCCCCGGGAGACCTCGGTCCCAAACCCTCCGGTTACGAGCACTTTCCTCGTGATATCAAGCCCCGAAAGCGCGGGAAGAGAGGTGGGGTGCGGAATAGGATAAGGAACCGTAAGTCAAAGCCTGCATTATTTATTCATTTAATCGCCTGCCTTTCACGATTAAGATATTCATTTGTACCCGACTCTGTTCATTAATTCAACTCACAGGTTAAACGTTAAACTTCTGCGTCGGAAATTAATTATATGATTTGAAATACCAATGACCAAGGCTTAATTTTGAAACTCAATTACCAATTTTGTCGCTTCATTTTCTTCTGCATGTATTTGTTCCTTATTTCATCTATATCATTCTATAAACGTGATGTATTTATTTCTTGTAATTATGTATTTTCTTGAATATTACTGTAACGCCAGTGGAAAACAAATTTGTATGTAAATTGTTTGCAAGGACCAAATAAAATAGCTTGTATATTGTATCTTGTAACCCTACATTGATTTCTTGTTTGTTTGTCTTTATACATCATCCAAGATGTTGCTTAAGCATCATACCTTGCAGTTGGGTGTGATGGGCTGAATTTTCATTTGCGAGCGAGTTAGAAAACAAAAGGAGCACATGTCAAAGTACAAAGGTTATCAGAGGTGAAAATGGGGCACTCCTTACAAAAGGTCACTTATGAGAATGGGAATTGGGCATTTGTCTACGAAAAAGGGGTACCCATCAGATTTTGATAGGGCCATTTATAAGAGGAAAAGGGGAGGATTTATGAAAAGGGGCGGGTCTATTATTAGAAAGGAAAAGGGCCACGTATCCTTGTTAACCCTAATAAGGCCGGGGGGGCCATTATGGCCCCCCCCCCCTCCACGATTTTTCTGATTGTTCGAGAACGCATATGGATGGCGCCTCGCCGCTCGCTGACTTTTTTCTTTAGAGTCTTGCGCATCTTTAAAAAAAAAAAAAAAAAAAATCGGACCTATAGTTACAAGGTCACGTGACCTTTTGTCTTTGCATGTCAGCCCGAAAATCGCTCATTTTTGTGATTTGTGTACAAAACATATGGAAATGTCATTTTTTCTAAAAATAGATAAAACATTGGTTATTGGGTCTTGTTTAAAGTTTAGGTGGTTGTTTTGGGTGTCAAAATAGTTGAATTGTAGGAAGAAATGAAAAAAAAACAAAAAACAATAACATAAATAAGTTAAAAAAACAATGAAATACATAAGGAATTATCAAAACAAGAGATAACATAAGGAATAAGCTGGCCCTTCCAATTTTTTTTGTCGTATTATTGTTCCAAATGGTCTAATGAATATATGTAGTGAAAAAGAATGCTTAAATATGAATAATATATGATTTATGGGTAAAAATGTGATTTTATGACGTTATTTGCATAAATTACCATAATTATGCAAATGAGTGATTTTTTTTCAAAAAATTGATATTATCATATTGTTCCATACACTTCACTTGACATGCGTGCAAATTTTCGCGGAGATCGGCCGTTTCACGGCCGAGATCTTAGGGGGGGCCATAATGGCCCCCCCCCCCCCCGGCCGTAGTAAGACTTCAAATAGCCCGGCCTTATTAGGGTTAAAAGGGAAATTATCAGACATATTGCTCCGGTTGTCTCATTTTCGCTTGCTGGAACATTGTCAGCCCAAACGTAGCTAGTTCGACGTCTAGAATGTTCCAGTATGTTGCAGGGTGTATATGCCATTAGGTATGATGTGTGAACCGGGTGTGCGGAAATGGTGTGTTGGGGAGGGGAAGTGAGAGTGTTCATGTGTGTGATAATTGTATGTGTGTCAACAATTAAAGACTAATAAATGACAGAAGGCTTATTATAAATCTACAATGACGAGTAAACTGTCTACACCACAGTCCGCAGATAAATGTGCCTTGAACGTCATATAGCAGACAGCAATCGGTGGATCAGACGACACTTGATAGTGATTTTGTATGTGAGATTGCTTTGCTAAATATAAAATACAAGAACCATTTCCATATGTTTAAACTATCATTGATATCTGATAATTAAACAGTTAGTAAAATGAACCTACCAAACTACATAATACAATGAAATACTTGACTGAAAGTAGGGGAGTTTGATGTGGTGCACAATTGCATCCCTCTGTAAATAATCGAATAGTCCATGGCGTTCATGAATATTCATGTTTTTGCTTACCTCGGTAAACTGTTTGCCTACACTAAATAAAAAAAATTGTGGTGGGGTTGGCTGAAATGGACATAATGAACCCATCAGAACTGATCTATGATAATTCATGCTTGTTATCATTCGTGTGCTTGAGCTGTTACCTTACAATCGCGAAGCAAATTGCGTCCAAAGTTCGACTTGTTTCACATGTGTTATACAGGGTGAGTCAGAAAAAATGTCCCACTTTTTAAAAGTTGTATTGTTTGAAGTATGAATATTTAATTATGGATTTCATGATATGTCTTGATAGAGTTATTCTCCCAGTACATGTAGGTACCATTTTCATTTGAATCCCTTCATGCATGACTTTACATCAAACAATCTCTACAAGACTGTCAGTTTCACTTGCGCCAACTTACTGGGTGAGAAATAAAACAGTGCATTGAACAAAGAAAGTCAGACGGACAGACAGACACACACATACACACGCACACGCGCGCGCGTGCACACGCATAAAAACACAAACAATTTTTGTATTTGTTGAGGTATTTTATAGTGGTACAACAATGAATTTGTTTCCCCAAAGTCCTCCATCCTCCGTACTCAATCCTCGACATGGCCGCCATTACTCCTGATGCACAGTTGTGCACGGTGAAGCATTCCTTGAAAAGCTCGCCGGATCATGTCCCCATCTTGGCGTACCACGTCTGTCTCGTCCACGATTCTCCTCCGAAGCTCCTCGATGTTCACAGGTGGGCTGCTGAAGATCCTTGACTTCAAGTGCCCCCACAAGAAGAAGTCGAGAGGATTCATGTGCACTTCATGATGATGATGATGACGATGATGATAATGATGATGATGATTAAGATTAAGATGATGACAATGATCATGATATGATGGTGGTAGTGAATGTTAACTAAAGGGAAAGATTGTCAGGGAAATGCCACTTAAACATTCAGGGATCTTGATACAAATCAATGCTTGATGAGAAAAGGGAAAATTATCAGAAAATAAATTGTAACCGTGTGTGTTGTCTGTGTTCGTGTGTGCGTGCGTGTGTGTGTGCGTGTGTGCGTGTGTGTGCATATGTGTGTGTGCGTGTGCGTGCGTGTGTATGTCTCTGTGCCTGTCTGACTGTTTTTGTTCAATGCACTGTTTTATTCCTCACCCGGTAAGTTGGTGCAAGTGAAATATGGCAGTCTAGTTGTCTGATGTTCAGTCATGCGTGAAGGGATTCAAATGAAAATGGTACCTAAATGTACTGGGAGGATAACTCTACCAAGACATATCCTGAAACCCCTGATTAAATAGTCAAACTTCAAACAATACAACTTTTAAAAAGTGGGACATTTTTTCTGACTCACCCTGTATAGGCAATGACGAGCTAGCGACCTATTTTGACCAAATTACGGTGGGTGAACTTTCAAAAGTCAATGGGACATGAAGGTTTCAATGAAAGAGCTAGTGTCAACGTACGTCGGGGTGGATGTTTTTTTTTTTAAAACAAAAAATGAATTTTTAACGATTTTTTTTTTTGGTACAGTCCATAGACTAACATGTTAGGCTCTGGACTCTGACGATAGGGGGCGTTGTCCAATGAGACTATTCGGAGCCATATGTGTGAAAAGGGGCACTTATCACTTCTGAAATGGGGCACTGATCAGATATGAGAAGGGGCACTAATGAGAATGAAAGATGGGCACTTATGGTAAAGGCAAATGTGAATTTGTTGAAAGAAAAGAGGCACCGATCAGATTTTAAAAGGGGCATTTATCGGAGGTGAAAGGGGGCTTTCACGAGAAGGGGGAAGTGGCTCTAATTAAAAAGAAAACGAGACACTTATCAGAGATAAAAAGGGGTATTTATGAGATAGGGAAGGAGCTCTTTTTTTAGCGGGGCATTTATCATAACGCAAAGGGGTACTTATTAGAAAGGAAAATAGGCACATGTGAAGAAAAAAATCCTCTATTAAATCTCAAGTAACCGCAGAAATATGAATTATGTTTCTTTTGTTACTGAAAAACCAATGTTCAGCAAAAAATTAACCAAATATAGCAGCAAATATCATGTTGCTGAAGTGTTAAATGGGGTCTTTATTACCGAAATAATATTGTTGCTTATGAGAATATACGTTACCTTCGCTGAGATAAAGGTCTGCAATGTTAACCAACTTGGCAGCTTGCAATGCCTTCCTTAGCTCAATCCGTTCATCTTTCCTAGACACACCTCTTCTCCACTGTGTAAGCATATGACGAGTTCCATCACTGGTAACATGGTTGAACTTCACATTAGTCTTGAGCGCTCTCTGTATATCACCCTGTAGGATTCCAAGCTGACCCCCAAGGCTGTCAATATTGACTTCGTCATAAAGTTCGTCAGCTATTTGCTTTAAGACGTCTGCAAACTCGTCATCGGGGGGCTCCTCTCTAGAATTGAACACGGTCATAAAAACGACAAACATGGGGGCGGTCAGAAAACGTAGGAATGATGTGTGCACGTTACAATAAAATGGAATCCCTCCGACATTGTAGTTGGATATCATAAGACTCATCACCATAGGCGTAGACAGGGGGAACAAGGGAGCCATGCCCCCCCCCCCTATTCAGCCCCTAAAAAAAACATGCAGTACCTCATCCTTCATGTAGGAATTGTATTGACCCCCCCCCCCCCCCGGACGCCACGCGCGCACGCACCCACACGCACTGACGCACGGATGGTGGGGGATTCGGGGCAGTTCCCCCTGCAAATAAAACTCAAACATGGTTTATTTCTAACTCGATACCTGTGATTTACAAATGTTGCTGAAATTACTTAATTTTCCGGGATTTTTTCTCACTTTTTATTAAATTATACTTTTTTAAGCATACATGTATGCTGGTAAATGACGAATTCCCAAATTGACATTCAGGCAAGAAATATGCATATTTAGAGGCCTACATGATCGTGGGGCTCCGCTCCCTGGATCCCAAGCTAATTAGTGTCCTGCCAGTTTGACAAATAAGGTATCAAAATATGCTCATCAAACAGTAATTTAACGCCTAAAACCCCTGAGCTTCCGGGGGCTCTGCCCCCTGGATGACTATCTGACCGTAATTTAATGCCTAAAACCCTCAAGCTTCCAGGGGGTTCTGCCCCCTGGACCCCACGCCAATTGGTGACTTGCCAATGTCACAAATAAGGTATCAAAATATGCTTATCTGATCGTAAATGCTCATACCCCCTGAGCTTCCGGGGCTCCGCCCCTAGACCCCACGCCAATTTACGCTACGCTCTACCTGATCGTAAATACTTTAGCCTCCCCAACCCACTTTGAAAAACGTTCAGCGGGGCCTGCATGCATGAGTGGTGGTGATGCAAATGTTTGTTCCTGCTTAGTCGATCCTTCATGCTGCCCCCCTCCCCCTATTGAAAAATCCTGGCTACGCCTGTGCTCATCAATGTATAACTGAGCTCACCGTGAGTCGGATTACATTTATGAATCCCAGACTTATTTGTCGTAATGGATCGTAAACTTTTGTACACTTATCTTCTGAAGAAAAAAAAGGAGAAGGAGAGCTTGATAACTTTAATCTAAATTATCAGATAAATTTGTATACAAATACATAAGAGTACATTAACGAATCTCAAACCAATTTATTTCAATGAGTTGTGAAATTTCATATCTTCTGCATCAATTTTAGAAAGGCTGATTATGTTAGGAAAAATATGTCATAACACGATTAAGAACTAATAATGGTCCAAAAACGCCTCTGGATAATCATATTACACAATTGCTGTCGTGATTACACACGACCGTTGGCTCTTATAATTTGAAATTTAAGAAGACAGCACCAATCGGTTACCATGTTTACCCCCAAAAAGCAGCAAAAAGCAGCAAAACATATCCTAGTAGTTGCTTTAAAAACTAGAAGGAAAACGGATACATTATATCTCACCCTGCTTTAGAGGCATCAACATTTCCTGATACTCCGGCAGAATTATCCTCATATAAAGAGGTACCTGTAACAAGGGTAGAAGGATTGATTCAGTATGATTACAAAATAAAAAGGAATATAAAAGATACCATTTTTGAAAGATTTGTAACGTCCACTGTAATTCTATTTGTTCTATATTTGTAAGTTAATGCTAAGCATGTATCTCATAATTATAATTTCTTCATTAGAAATGCACTTGAATTGCATTTACTTTTGGAAAAAACAAGAAGACAAATATAGGAATGTACTATCAATTGAAGAAAACAAACCTTAAGACCATTTTTTTACGAGAAAAACTTTAAATCGTAATTATCTTAAAACTAAGCCAAAATGGAATGGGAATTTTTGTATGTAACATGTAAAAACAAAATAGTTGTAAAGGACATAGGTTATGGGAACGTACCCCCTGGAGCTTGCTTTCCAAAAATCATGCTGGGAATAAATCTCTGCATCCATGGAAGTGTCTCTGCTTTCTTTTTCTGCTCTGCTGATCGTATCTCACTTTCAAGTTGAATTTTGGTTCTCAGCTTCCAGGTTTCACGCTTAAGTTGCTCCATAAGCTGTTCTTTAGAATCAAGTTCTTTTCTCCAGCTATATTCCATTGACCGTTTTTCCTTTTCAAATCGTGCTTCATTTTCATCTTTTTCGTTCTTTAATTCTTCTATTTGCTTTCTTAGAATCGTCTCGTTTCCCTCTGTCTCCCTTACGATTCCTGTCGAAATATCTAAACGTTCTTTTTGAGACTCGAGTTTCTTCGTCGTTTTTGCTGCCAATGAGTGCTTCTCTATATCCGCTGTTGCTCGTTCGTCCTCCTTTTCGTTATGTAGTCGCTCAATCTCATGTCTTGTCGTCTCTTCTGTCTTCTGTGAGTTTACCGCCACGGTTCCGGTGTGCAGCTCTTTTGATTTTAGTTTCTCCTCCAGCTGTATCTTCTTCAGTTCATTTATTGCTAACACTCTGTCACCTTCTTGGAGGCATCCATGTAAGAGGTCAAGCCACTGCAACTGATCCTCATCTGATAGAATGTGATCATATGCAGGCAGAGCTAATTCGTAGATATCAGCGATCCCGTGATGATTTAAATCATTTTTCGCTTTTTTTGATGGCTTCAGGACTCTCGGTAGAAAGTATGGCACAGATAGGGACGCGACCTATCAATTCGAAATATATGCAATGAGTTTAATAGAAATTACGTCCAAGGTCTCGATGATGTTATGACTTCTAGTTACCACACGTACGTCACCAAATCTTTTTTTTTTGGTGGGAAGGGGTGTACTTTAAAACAAAATAATGCAAAGAATCTGCAATGCTTTATTCATCCTCTTTTGTGTTTTTTATATGTTGCCGCCATCTTTAAATTGTGAATATAATGGGGACAATTTAAAGGGAAAGGGAGAGAGGGACAATGAGAGATAGAGGGGTTAATAAAGAAGAGAGATGGCAGAGGAGTTGGAAAGAGCCCAGGAGATATACATTTACTACTGTGACAATGGAAGGTAAATTTAGCATTCATGGTAGGTAAATGAATTGGGACAATCAGGATAAAACAGTCTAATGATTTTCTGTATGATATCGTTTGATTACAACAACTGCGACAGACACAAATAAAACGGAAAATGATGGGAAATGTAAAGATCGGTCGTCAGTGTAAAGACCATTGATTACGTATAAAAAGTTATTATGCCATGAACAAATTAATGAAGTAAAGATCACGTTGTGTTCGGTTGATATAATATGGGGTATTCGGTGTGAATCACCCCATGCCTCGGCTCATAATTAAGAAAAAAACTGTATCTATAAATGTATATTTAATTAGCACCAAATGGTATTTTAGGATATACAAACAGATTGGTTGAAGATAGTACTTTAGTTTACGCTTAATTTTTTTTATTTTTATAAACATATTACCGTATGTTTTATCCAAATATAACGCAATAATTGTTTCATCGTGTTCAAGTTTAAATCTTTGGCTCTTGGATTGTCCATATGTCTCACACATAGGTCCATGGTTGGAACAGGGAGTTGGAATGGACATTCCAACTCCCTGGTTATTGTAATAAAATCGACCATGTGAACAAGGGGGCGGATTAGAATTTTGTGGGAAAGGTATATAATACACATCATACATGTGTCAAATATATTACAAACCGAGGACCGACATGATATGTGCATGTACACACAATGTAATAACAAAAAAATAAGATTGTCCAAATATTTCGATCGAGTTGATGCTTATGGACATTACATAAAAGAGAAAAAATAGTGTAATTTCATAGGCCTAATATATAATAAAGGCCTCAGTATAAAGAAATGAGGTATAAGTATTAACATGCACTTCACGAAGGAAGGAACCGGCATTTAATTTACAACATGAACGGACGTGGAGCGTGTTAGAGTCCACGATATCAACGTGTTAGGAATTAATGATGTGTAATAAAGTGTGAAATATATGACTTAATAAACATTGATACTAAAAACTTTAAAAAGTGCTTGATTTCAAGGTTATATTACTAGTAGAAAGTGAATATAATATGACATGAATAATATTTCTTCATCGTAGGTTTCATGGAATAGTTTATATAACGGATACATTTCATTCTTATACAAGTGTCATTATCGTTAGATACCTACCAATTCAATAGCACTGCAAATAACACCAACAAAATTCAAAATACGTACACACAAATTTGCAAACTTTCAATATACAAAAGCTTCACTCGTAGAGGTAAACAAGGTATCAACAAAGTATTGTTTATATAAAAAAATGTATTAAAAACATGCATTCCATGTCTTTAGTTTAAATTACTGTCCTACATACAACAATGGATTAGGATCAAACTCACCTGTGATCTTCTTTATCTTCTCGATAAGATTAGGAAAAAACGGGAAATCCTTCGGGCTAAAGAAAAAAAAAGTAATTGGTACGATTCAGAAACATGCTTACAGGTAGTGGCTCGACGTTTCGAACAGGTTGACTATCCTTCGTCAGGAGTGCTCAATCCTCAATCCTTCCTCTCTCTCTCTCTCACACATGGTGCACCAGCACGCCTACTGTATATCTACATCACCATACAAGCCGATACTTACAAGCAGCATCTAATCAACACTTGTTTCTTATAAACCGGGTTTGCAGAAAACCGATTAAATTCAAACCTTTATATGTATTTAGAGATTTACATTTTTTAAAATTGCGATAAAGAGGTTAAATATTTTATTCCAGTTACAATATATATATATGTAAATATGGGCAAAGAACATGTAATACTTACTTCACTAACAGCACCATACATCCAACCTTCCTAGTAAGGTCTTGTGCAGCGTCTTCGAATTCGAGCCATTTGCCTGTAATAGAGAATGTGTTTGATACAGTTTGCACTGTTTTGCCTCTGAGGAACTATGAACATGTTTTTTTAGCCTACATATAGGGAAAGAAAATATAAACTTGTGTGGTACTAATTGGATGCAATATGCTTCAATAACACCAATGAAGTAACTGCTTGTGCAACACAATTTTAGAAAACCAGAACAATTTTAGTTGTGATAACAAAACAGTGAGCTAATGTGTTTAATGAAGAGAATCATACATTGGTTTGAGAAGTTTGAATCATACTATAACAAGATGGAGCCAAAATAACGATGAATCTATGGATCTATGTACGCGTATATCAAAGTACATGAAAGTCATGTACAATTTTGTAAGAATCGCAGTGGGTATAATGGTACAATTCCGAAACAAAAAGTAGAAACAACCAAAATAGCAACAAAAAATAAAGATGTTTGAGCTTCATGATATTAAACATGTCTTTGAGAAGTGCTTGTTTTTAAATGAATTAAATTTAATTTATTCATCACTTTCATAAATACATGCAATAAGATATTTCTTACAAACATGGATTAGCCAATCAAATGAAAAATACACTAAACGAAATTACGAAGTGGTTGGATCATCACAAATTAAAGAAACCTATAGCAGGGAGAGTGTAAGAGATGGAGATACCGTCTCGAAAGAATATCCCGAGGGAAATATATTCAGGATTGACTTGGCTTATACTCCCTTCACACAAATTTTTCCTACGAGTCCTTACGGATCGCACAAATTCACGGATCTTTCACGGGTTCTTACGATTCGACAATGCTTTACAGGAGAATTCCACGATTTGTTAAGAGTTGTCACAGATAACTACGAGCAACTAATACCCCCTTCACATACACAGATTTTTCTTACGAGTCCTTACGGATCGCACAAATTCTCGGATCTTTCATGGATCCTTACGATTTGGCCACTGTTACGACCGGTTTAAGAGTTATTACGAGCTGTATAACGTATTTACGGCAACAGTTTACAATTTGCTACGAGTTGTCATGAAGCAACTAACGTGTTAGTTACGATCTGTTTACGTGTTGTTACGAATAGTTACGAGTAAGTTACGAGTATTTATGAGTCCTTACGATTTTTAGCCAAAAAATAACAACTGAAAATGAAGTGTTCGAATTTGCAGCTTTATACCTTTCCCCAAATCGTAAACAGTTCGTGAGCATACGTAAAGTATACGTATCTATTCGTAAAGTACTTGTAACTACACATAAAATTCTGGTAAAAACCCGTATCAATCCGTAAAGCCATCGTAAAAAGACCCGAATAAAATCGTAAACAACACGTACGCACACGTAACCATCCGTAACCTGCGCGCAATAATCCGTAAATAATCTGTAAACAAATCGTAAACTAATCGTAACGAATTGTTACAAAAATCTCATTTTACGGATGGTTACGGATTGTTACGAGCTATTTACGAGCTATGTACGGACAAATTAATCCGTGGACAATCGTAAGAACATTTTTGACATGTCTAAAAATTTGCCTCTCCTTTCACGGATCATTAAAAGTGTCTACGAGTTGTTGCGAGTTATTTACGGATGCTTGCGATTGACTATGAGTTGGCGATCCGTAAGGACTCGTAAGAAAAATCCGTGTATGTGAGGGTGTATTACGTGTTAGTAACGACATGTTTACGTGTTCTTACGAATGGTTCAGAGTTAGTTTCGAGTATTTGCAAGTCCTTACGATTTTTAACAAAAAAAAGCAACTGAAAATGATTTCTTCAAAAATCTGCAGCTTTTATACCTTTCCCCCCAGATGTAAACAAAACGTAACGTATACATATCTATTCGTAAAGTACTCATAGGTACACTTAAAGTGCTCACAATAACTCGTAACAATCCGTAAAGCCATCGTACCACGACCCGAATGAAATCGTAAACAACACGTAAGCACTCGTAATAATCCGTAAATAATCCGTGAACAAATCGTTAACAAAATTGTTACGAGTCATTTACGGATTCTTGCAAGCAGTTTACGGATGGTAACGTGTTGTTGCGAACAGTTTACGATACTTACGGATTGTTACAAGCTATTTACAAGTTATTTACAGAAAAATCAATCCGTGGACAATCGTAAGAAGATTTTTGACATGTCAAAAAATTTGCCTCTCCTTCACGGATCCTTAAGAGTTTCTGCGAGTTGTTGCGAGTTGTGATGAGTTATTTGCGGAAACCAGCGAGTTATTTACGGATGATTGCGATTGACTACGAGTTGGCGATCCTTAAAGGCCCGGTCATACAGAGGGGACGCATGGGGGACGCACAGCCAGCGCATTGGAAATTAGCAATTTAAGCCAGTGCGTTGTCGTTCGCTATGCATTCGTCGTCATTCGCTGTGTGCGTCGGGATTTTTTGAGCATGCTCAAAAGTGTGCGCAGAGCTCGACGCGTGAATGTACACGCCAAAGGCACGCCAGACATGCGTGGAGCGCGCTAGACCAGCGCCATACATACGCGGAGCACACGCCCTGTATACGCACAGCGCGCTAGCTACAACGCCGTGCATTTTGTGTCAGCTCGCTAGCTTTTCAAAATTATGACAAAAGTTAGGCACACGGCCTTTTTCGATTTCCAATGCGCTGGCCGTACGTCGTAGAACGCGGTGCATGCGTGGACCATTCGTCCAGCGCGCTAGCAACACGCTGTGCATTCGTGGAAGTTGTTATCATGTGCGCTCTGTGTACGGTCTGTATGCGCACTGTATGCGCCCTGTATGCGCTCAGCGCGCTAGCGACACGCTATGCATTTGGTGTCAGCTCGCTGTAGCTTCGACAAAAGTTGGGCGCACGACAACGCACTGGCCAAAATTGCAAATTTCCAATGCGCTGGCCGTGCGTTCCCCATGCGTCCCATCTGTGTGACCGGGCCTTAAGGACTCGTAAAAAAATCCGTGTATGCTTTTAGGGGGTATTAACAACAAGAAATGTAACCCTCTCCAGCCATCAAATCCATCAACAGCTGCCCTTATCAAAACAAATGATCCCGCTGGCATTTTAAACATTACGAAATATTACGCAACGCCGTCTGCTTCCATAAGTTCTTTATTCAATCGGTCGTTTAAAAAAAAGCTTAGCAGTAATCCGTGGCACCGCATAGCTATAACATTTTTTTTTGTAAGAATCCACAGCATATGACCAGTGCAACTTTCTAGTGGTTATCTAATGTCTTGTTCGTGCTCGGATAACTCTACTGAAGACATAACCATTTGAACCAGCGAAATCAATCAATCAGCGATTTTAAGGTTCTCATCATCGTAATTTTCTCATCTAATTATTGCCATTTTCCGAAAATTTCCGACGTTTGTAGATAAAACGGAAGGTAGTCCAAAGGTTTATCTCCCGAGAGAACTATAAATGAAATTTTGTTTCATGTTTCCGCATTTGTTGGATGAGTGTTAAAAGTTGTCAATTCATCACCACTTAACGGGCCGGCGACGCCTAAGCCGCCGTGCTCGCTGGGCTGGGCTGTGGGTGGAAAGGGAGGCTCAGTGCTAATGCGGTCTCGGAGGGGGTTACGGTAGGGGAAACAGTATACGCGCGGTGCCACGGATGACTTCTAATGGGCCTCGTGGACGGTATCTCCATCTCTTACACTCTCCCTGCTTACAGGTAGGAAATCCTACACAAAATGCTTTATCTAAAAAATAAAAAACATACACACAAACAAGGGGGACAAATAATAATATAATGGTTACTAGAACTGCAATCGTATTAAAACGATAGGCATGCATTAAATGACAAGTCCACTCCAAAACAACTCACTTTCAATAGATCGAAGCAGAAAAATCAGACAAACCGATCAAAAAAAGTTTGAGCAAAATCAGATAACTAATAGGAAAGTTATGAATTTTTGAAAAAGTATATAAAACTGTGGAACAATTAAAAGCACAAGACAAATTGGAGACTCACTCATCAGTCTGTGACGTCATGTCCTCACTATCCACTAACTATTTTATTTTTATCGATAATATAAATTTCCCCCTAAGAATCTTATTTCTTCACACCAGCATCCAAGTTAGATTGATAGAAATATGTTTTTGTGTGGATGCACTAGTAAAGAGTAATTTGTTCCAGTTAAATCATGAAAAATGTGAATTTGGATAAACTATTTACATAAAAATCAATAATTATGTATATCCAATATTCAGAAAATTAGTATCAATTCTTCAAAGTTTATAAAAGATTTTGTGAAATGTCAAGCATGCAATATGATACAAATCATATAACCTGGGCAAAGGTATGGGGGAATAAAGGTTTGGGGATAAAAGATAAATTAATGGGATTAAACTATATAAAACGATTGATAAATAGTGAGGGCATGACGTAACAAACTGATAACCAAATTGGCAATTTGTGTATTGATTTTCATTGTTCCATAGTTTTACCTACCCTTTCAAAAGTTCATAACTTTCTTATTAGTTATTCGATTTTGCTCAAACTGTTTTTAATTGGTTTGTCAGATTTTTCTGCCTCTATTGAAAGTAAGTTGGACTTGTACTTTAACTCTTATCCTGCCACAGGGCTAATCCTCCCAGTGCCAGATTTATAACGAGATAATCGGATTAACGCGTTGGTACTAACAATAGCGCGTGCAAAACGCTAGGCACAGTCCAATGGGCATGAACAATAACTGCTATTACGAATGCGTGCTAGCATGCAAGAAGCAGAGTAACAATAGCGTGCATGCAGCCTCATGCCAGGCTATGAGTTAAAGAGCCCGTGTTTTTACATGGCACACGAAAAAGCCTCATTCGGTCTATCCAGAGCAATTTGTTAGGAGTCTGTGGAGATGGATAGGCCGAAAGAAAGGCTTCAAATACGGCCTGAAAAGCCAAAATGGCGCCTGGATGGTAACGAATGAGAGATTTGGGAGAAAGAAGGGAGAAAGAAGGGTAAGATGACCTCGATTGGACGCCAGAGATTATGCCTACGAAGTTTTTAAAGAAATCGAAATGGAGAAAGGGACCTATAGATAGAGCTCGTTAGCACCCCGTGCAAAACCAATGGGATTCGGGTGCATGAAGAACAAATGATCACGCGTGCTGTGCCACAAACAGTCGTCTATATTAAAGGTAATACAAAGTTTTGGGAATATTGAAAATTGGGTGGATAGTGATTCTTTACAATGTTAATATATTTGGATATTCCTGTGGATGTATTAGCACTAAAAAATTTAGCCCCTAAAACACTTCTGCTTTCGAGAAAAATTGAATATAAAAATGTACCAGTGCTCCCGGTGAATTGTGATAAATTTCGAATAGCGACTACGGCCGTACAATGGTAGCTGCGACCATGAAATTCTCAGAATATGTAATTGTGGTATATAATTTCCAAATGGGAATAGCTAATCGGTCGATTTTAGTCAAGAAACATTGTTTTAAAGCTTAATAAATATCTTGACCTTGAGAGGGAGCTATACAACATAAAGAGTTTATTATCTAAAATTTCACAATTTCAGACTCGATTTCAACTGCGATAACCATCACTGAATATTATAGGATCGCATATGTTTCCAAATTCATGACCCAGTACCAAAACTTTGTATTACCTTTAACATAATCATAAAGAATATAAGATCATATAATTCAGCGTAGTATTATTTTAACTTGAAGGTAATTTCAAGCCCAGTTTGGATAATCTCGTGGTTTTGCAAAACCGCCATCCTTTTTAATAGAAAATATAAAAACACGCAAGCTGGGCCTAATATCCCTCATTTTGAAGTACGCTTTAAAAACGATAAAGAACACCAAAAGAGACAATTAAATATTTGATTTGCTCTACCCTGAATGTTTACAGTGTCTATATGTTCTTCGCAGTGTTGGTTTATTTAGGGTCAACGGGCATTATGTTGGTTTGATAATAACAAAGACAGACCTTGGGCATAACATTCATCATATTACCAACAAAACATACGGATTTTATGATTGGAGGTGCAGTTTCATTTGAAGTACAACAATCACAATTCAATCAACATTACAGTGTCTTTATATACGAACCAAAACGATCTTTCATGACGGCAGATATAGAATCAGTCAGATATTCCTCCTGATCATCAGTAGATGTTTGACGTTTATCGGCAATCTTAATTGGCTCTACATCTCCATGAAGAGCACGTCTCAGAGCAAGGATTGTGTCGGGCGCATGTCCGTACGGATATATCATACCGATGACAAGCTTATCAGGAAACATCACTCGTTTATCCTCACAAGGTACAGCCTCGCCTGGTTTGTACGACAATATTCCATGTCGTAATTCTTCCTTCCCTTTCCTAATCCCCGAGCTGGAAGTAGCCATCTCTTACAGAATTCGCCCTGAAATCGTGCAC
Source organism: Strongylocentrotus droebachiensis (assembly GCA_035222895.1). Lineage (NCBI taxonomy): Eukaryota > Metazoa > Echinodermata > Echinoidea > Camarodonta > Strongylocentrotidae > Strongylocentrotus > Strongylocentrotus droebachiensis. The sequence continues at coordinate 24,577 of JAVYIG010003229.1, read as the reverse complement.
AAACACGTTAGACGTTCAACAGCATAAACATGTATTCTTTCTATGTAAGCATGTAACATAGTAGGTTTAGTTATTATTACTGGGTGTAGGGAATCCGTTATCTAAAGGCACGTATCAAGCAAAAAAGAAGATAGGATGAGGGAATTTAATCAATTATCAACCGACGTTGGACTTGATGTATGAAACACAAGCTTATTATTAGAATCGAATAATCTGCCCACCGAACACATGCACACGCACAAATATTACGATAATTGTCTCCATATGTTAATGGTGGCTGCACAATGTTCCACAATAGTTTCCGTCTCGTATTTCAATGTTTGATGCTACCATCATCATATTTAACGATATCATATAGATGGTTATTCTTGAAGTTTCGATCATTTTTAGATATCATAGTTAGACAAAATTAATCATTAACACATACGAGAGGGAACTGAATGGCTCAAATCTTACTGTATGGTTTCTTATGTACGGTATTGATAGATAGATAGATAGAAAGATAATTTATTGGTTTCCATATCTTATTTGACAAAGAGTGTATAAAAAATGTGTTATAGTATACATGTAAATACAATAGTGGTACACGCTATTCAGAAAATTGTCCTTCAGTTGAACTTAAGAGATAAAGTGACGGAGCCTATGGAAAAGCAGAGCTTGTTGCGGATAGGCTCCTTTAACTACAAATGACATAATTCTGAAAAGGTAGGTTTATTAAATACAAATACACGCTAAAACAGGAAAAGGAGATTACAGGTATATACATGAACCGATACTCACAAATTAACTACTACAGACAAGGGAAAGGGAGGGAATATATGAAAGGAAGGGAATATATCTGCAGCTTATTGAAACAATATTCAAATGTAGTTTTTTTTTCTCTCAACACGAGTAGTATATGTACATAGTTGGCATGGCCATACCGTTATTTACTCATTGTAATCAACAAAAGTATACTACTTGGAGACAAAAATAGTCAGGAATCAGGAATGACAATATGTATTTAAATAATGAAATTTCAATTTTCTTATGAATACATGAACACTTTACCGACCTTTTAATCACAGACTCGAGAGAATTCCAGAACTTGGGACCTGTATATATTAAGGTGTTTTGAGCAGAGCGTGTTCTCGTTCTAGGAAGGCGATAGGAAAACGCTTGTCGGGTAGGATAGTCGTGAACTTGATTTCTTTTCTTAAACTAATATGATAGTGCCTGGGGCATTTTAGGGAACATTTTGTATTTGATGTTCTTCCACACTTGCATTTTACATGTACGATGATAACGCTCACAAATTATGTTTCACCTCTTCCCAGAACTTATCCTTTATTCTCTCTAAAAAGATGTTGAAGAGAGTGGGGTATCCTGTGCGTACTCCAATTGGGGTTCGGAACCATTCTCTTATGTTTTTGTCAAGGTAGACTGCGCTGGTCACCTTGTCTTAGAGGCATTCTATGGTGCTGATCACGTTGGCGTTGATGCCAAACTCTGTCGAACGCCTTCTTGAAGTCCACGTAAACGAAGTAAAGGTAAACGGGGTAAAGGTTTTGCTGGTGTTGCAGGTACTTTTCACAGAGTATTCTAAGATGTAAAATATGCTCAGTTGTGCTCCTTCCTGTTCTGAAACCTGCCTGTTCTTATTTGATGATCTCCTCAGCTTGTGGCTTCAGTCTATTCAGGAGGATTATTAGCATGATCTTACTTGGATGACTGAGTATAAAAGTCAGCTACTGTTTATTAAGCCAGCAAAATAGCAAGTGGAGCTGATGCTGTCATAGGATTATATTTATACGATATTGAGATCGTTTATCGTTCAATAAATCTATATGAAATTTATTGACTTAACAAGTTTGATACCCCTATATTATTACCCAATTTGATTTCAGTTATACAAGATTAAAATGTTTTTTATTCTTCATTTCCCTCCTTTCCTTTTCTGTAATAAAGTTCTATTGCCCCAGAGTGAAATAAAAATAAACATATTTACTATATTAATACAAAATATGCTTGTCTATTAATAGAAAAGGCGATTATAACGAATATATATAATGTATGAATACTGTTACACAATAATAAAGTTCAATTTCATCTTTATACAATTTTCATCAAGCTATACCATTAATATAAGTAATTTGAGGTGATACTCGGCTTAGTATATGTTGTATACTTTTGTATAGATGGAATGACTATGTGATATTATTTGATGCTCGAGGGTAGCTGGTTGCATAAACTCGTTTTTTAACCAAATCAAATTTGCATGAGGTGATGCTCTTTTGTCATTAATTATTTATATTGTAAATAAACATGAAGTACATGGGTGTCGATCCCGGGGTGATGGAAGGATATATCCCCCCCCCCCCTAAAAAAATAAATATATATATATATATATATATATATATATATTTCAGGTGGGGGGGTACAATCATTTCCCCCCCCCCCCCAATAATTCACCATAACAAAATAAAAAAAATGAAGAGAAAAATTAATGATGAGAGCCCGATGAGAGTAGTAAATGGTTATTACTCGCAAGATGACCATCAATATACACATTTTGCTATCTCATTTTCGTAAAACATACATATATAGGCCTTTATTCCCACTCTGAGTCAAATGAAGAAGTCAACAAATTTGTATTTTGTAAGTGTGATTGACCATGGTCTTTATTGAGAGTTGATTACCATAATTAACTCGTTTCAATCAAACTGGTCAGCAAAGGAATTATAGTGAAAACATAAAAAACAACAATGAATGCAAATCATTACTTCGAGCATTATAATATGTCGAGAGCGATCTGTAAGGAACCAATAGGGGGCCCAGTCGGGCGACAAAGTAATATCTCTTGACTAGCCGTAACAATTCTTCCATTCGCCTGGCCATGCGAACGGGCTTCCCCCATCTCTTGCTGGCTTTTTGCACAGACAAGAGGCATGGGTGAGCGAAGATGACTTCCAGCCGGACACCCTGAGCGTTACACACGGCATAAGCCAGGCAATCTCAGCTTCAACGGACAGGAACCCGCTCACCCCCCCTATACCCCAACCAAAAACGTGGTGAGCACAAACGACTTCCCGCTTAAGAACCTGGGCAATACTGATTGTATTCCCAGCTTACGGACAAGTCACGCTCGTAAAATTGTATAAATACGGCAATAAAACAATCCTCTAATAACATCAAATTTTGTCTCCCCTTCCTAACAGACCGCTTGCTCTAGATTTACATTACCACAACAATATATTTCTTGTATAAGCGATTATAGGCGTCCAAATTCGCAAGAATGCCGCAAAATGGACAAATCAAATGCAGATGAAGTAAATAACATGATGTTCTCCCAAAAAGTCTTTCGGGAGAACATGAAGGCAGGAGTTTGATGACATTTTCTACTACACTCAAATGCGGGTGAAAACCGATCTCTCGAAAAACAGACTCTTTTGGTCAGAAAGGCGATTAAAAGAAAACAAAGGTAATAAAGTACGCCAATTGTATTTTCTGACCGTATGAAAATTTCGTATGAAAATTTCGAGTTCTGGAAAATAAGATCGGGGAAAGCCCCGCAAGGCCCGTTTTATGTTATCTGAACGCGACCAGGCGTAGCCCTTGCGAGAGTAGATTGTCATCAAACTATGCCACTAAACACTGTAAAGATAATTGTCCGAAATTTGCCCCATCGGGCTTCGAATTGAATAGATCAAAATATAACATGCCATCGAGAAAAAGCGCTCGAAGTAGCTTTTGACGCCCCTAACAAGCGGAAAAATATATGTCAACGAAAATCCTGTTCTACAAGTGAAAATGAATCAAGAAATGACTGAGGAACAGAGTTATTGCTGTTGCAACCCTGAACTGGTAGCGAACCAAGTAAGATAAACAAACAAATAAAGAAGCGGTATCACAGGTTCGACTGTACATTTATAGTGCCAGCCGGCCCAATAATGGCGGCCGGGGCGGTAAGGTGGTAAACAAAAATTGTTCACAAATTAAATGTACAAAATTCGCCCCATCGGGCTTCGAATCGACTAAATAAAGACATTTACTTGCAATTGAGAAAAAGTGCTCGAAGTAGCTTTTGAACGCCTCTAAAAAGCGGGACTATTATCATTATGTCAACTAAAATCATGTTATACAAGTAATGATGAATCAACAACAATACAAAATTGGACTGAGGTACCCTGATGCAACCCTGAACTGGGAGCGAAACAGGTAAGATAAGCAAACACATGAAAGCTGTATCACAGCTGCGACTGTACATTTAATTATCATCAATTTTATCCATTAGTTTAATGTCATGCCAGCCAGCCCAATAATGGCGGCCAGGGGCGGGGAGGTGGTAAAAAGTTTGTTCACGATTCTGACCATCTCTCATGAAGACCATAGAAAGAATGAAGCGAGCCGAGAGCACGCGGAGTATGGCGCGAACCTTTCTGGTTTTATTACTGACGCCAATAAAGTCTTTCACGACCCCCCTCCCTTGACCACGCGGCGTGTGGTCTACGGCTCGGTTCACATTTCTTCGTTCAGATTGGGAATAACCTGTTTTAGCTACTTTCGAGAAGTTCGCTAAAATGTATTATTCCCACTCTGAGTCAAATGAAGAAGTCAACAAATTTGTATTTTGTAAGTGTGATTGACCATGGTCTTTATTGAGAGTTGATTACCATAATTAACTCGTTTCAATCAAACTGGTCAGCAAAGGAATTATAGTGAAAACATAAAAAACAACAATGAATGCAAATCATTACTTCGAGCATTATAATATGTCGAGAGCGATCTGTAAGGAACCAATAGGGGGCCCAGTCGGGCGACAAAGTAATATCTCTTGACTAGCCGTAACAATTCTTCCATTCGCCTGGCCATGCGAACGGGCTTCCCCCATCTCTTGCTGGCTTTTTGCACAGACAAGAGGCATGGGTGAGCGAAGATGACTTCCAGCCGGACACCCTGAGCGTTACACACGGCATAAGCCAGGCAATCTCAGCTTCAACGGACAGGAACCCGCTCACCCCCCCCTATACCCCAACCAAAAACGTGGTGAGCACAAACGACTTCCCGCTTAAGAACCTGGGCAATACTGATTGTATTCCCAGCTTACGGACAAGTCACGCTCGTAAAATTGTATAAATACGGCAATAAAACAATCCTCTAATAACATCAAATTTTGTCTCCCCTTCCTAACAGACCGCTTGCTCTAGATTTACATTACCACAACAATATATTTCTTGTATAAGCGATTATAGGCGTCCGAATTCGCAAGAATGCCGCCAAACGAGGTGTGACGCAACTCGCCGCCATATATATCGCGTTAAGTGGTGTTTATACAGGTCACCTCTATGCTTCCACGGATGTAAACTTTCCTATATTAGATAAGTCTGATCAAGGGTCTGATCATAATGAGTTAACTGCACTACTGTTAACGGCTGAAGGCAAGTTAAGCCTGGCATTAATACACCAGCAATCCAATTAATATACTATGTGCATTAATATCAATGTACGGAAGTGAACACCTCATATATGGAAGACGAAGAAGCAAAAGAAAACATATTATATTGGCTTAAATATCCAAGAAGATACAGTAACTCTAATCTTGATAACCTAGTCGTTAATACTGCACACGAGAAGATACAATTTATTTGTCATAATTAACCCCATTTAAACATTACATCTCGATGTTAATCGACATAGAAGCCAAAATTAAGAATAACTAACGAAGCTATCCTTCTGTACGGGGAACAGGACATGGCGATTTTATGTTAGCCTATTCATACGAAACTCGAAGGAGAATGTCCGAACCCGTAATCGTTTTAGCCGCTGGCGTGGATATTGCGTATAAGGTCTGTGCACGGTCTGCGCCAACTCATGGTAGAACTGTCGCTTGCGTGGGTGAGTCTACTGCGTGGAGAAAGTTGCTGACGTAATCCCTCGAATCCATCAGACGAAGCCCCGCGTCCCACTCCACGTGACTCGAACTGGGAGGCCGAGGTTTCCTTCCCGCCGTTTTGTCGCAAGAAAATCTGCCCATTGCACCATTGAGTCTCCTTACTACCCATACCTGAGGCTCGGTACGCAATCCAGTGGTGAGTGTGAGTGAAGAGGCTGCAAAAAGGAGGAAGAAAACAAGAAACAAACGGCCAGCATTTTGGGTTCCAAACATCCAACACACTGAGATATATTAAATTTCCCTAGTCTATTAAATAATAGACGACTTTTCGTCCCCTTTTTAAAACTAAAAACATCTGAAAAAGTTAGCAATAGGGAAGAAGCAGGGGGGGGGGCGAGGTCACGGTAAAAATCAATTGTTCAGCCTACGAACTAACTGTTTGCTAAACCGCGCCCAATAACAAACTTGATCACTTCGGGTCGACCCTTATATAGCGGCGAAATGACTGAGAGGTCCATCGTCCCATTTTCTTAATCTGCTCTTCAGTAAAACCCTTCATCGCAGCGGAAGTAGCCGCCCCTATACGAAAGGAATGAGATGTGTATGATTGTAAATGAAGCCCTAAGAAAGATACACACAGACGTAAAACGCGAGTAAACCTGTGTCTAGTCAAGGGAGATGTATCAAATTGCCTGAAGAAAGCAGCGCCCTGAGTTGGCCGTATGCGTGTGTACTCAGTCACTGCACGCACTGGGCACATCACAGAACCGCTCTCCGGGATGGTGATTACACAACCCACACCCAGCTGGTCTGTCTTAGAGAAACGGACCGTTATCAATAGCCTGCGATTAGGGGATTCCCCCGAAACAATTACGTCACCGCTCGCGAGCGGGATTACCCCATTCTTGGCTGTAAATTCCCCCACACGCAAAAAGCCAAAAAACGCTACTAAAAACGCCGCAGTAAACAATTTGCAGTCGTAAGAATTCGAACAAGCGGAAGGCAGCACAGATATCAGACTCCGCAATATGGTCAATGTAATAGGGCATCTAACATCTTTTCTTGAATGCCTCCGCCTACACCCGTCAATTAAACGTCTTACTGGAAACAATTGTGTGACGTCTTCCTTCCCGTTGCTGCGCAAGTAAAAAGACAAACCCGAAACATAGGCCGCTATCGTGCTAGCGGCAAATTTGTGCCAAGACATGTAAGATATAAACAACGCGATTTGCTCGATATTGGGCGCTTGCAAAGTGTCAAACTGATAATCACCCCTAAAAATCTGGAAGGTAGACCATGCCAAGGCATAGGTTCGCATGGTATTCTGAGCCCGAGATGAACCTAGTAAGACACGTCGCTCATTAAGAAGCTGCTCCACAGATGGGGAGGAAGGGGGGTACCGGCGGGCTCGGCGTCCGGGGCAAGGCGTCGAAACCTTTCCATCTGAAAACGAGATAAAGAGTCAGCAATTTCGTTATCGACGCCAGGCACATACTTTGCCTTAAAGTGGATGTTCCACCTTAAGCACAAAAGCACTAAGCGACGGATAAGCCCCATGATATGAGAACATGTAGACGATTGCTTATTAATGACTGCCACTACGGCCTGATTATCCGACCAGAAAACCACTTTCCTTCCTGAAATTCTCTGCCCCCACATGGCTACCCCTACGACAATTGGAAACAATTCCAAAAACCCAATTGAATAATGGGCATCAAGTATCTCCTCGGGCCAACGTGCCTGGGCCCACCGTGACTCAAAATATATGCCAAAGCCGATGCTTCCTGCTGCATCCGTGTAAAATTGAAAGAAATCATTCCGCCTCCATACGCTGTCCCCGAAGCAAACTGTCCCATTGAAATGCAGTAAAAACTCCCTCCATGCCAAGAGGTCAGCCTTGGCACCTTTTGAAATCCGAATTCTATGGTGGGCCTTGTGCACACCTCTCGTCAAGTCGATTAATCTGCGGAGAAATGCCCTACCAGGACCTATAGCCTTACAGACAAAATTCAGACTGCCCGTAAGAGATTGCAACTGCCTCAATGTCAACTTTGACTTGGACGCGAAATCATCCAGCATGCTTAGCAAGACCCTCAGTTTCTCCTTAGGCACCCGGACCTGCAATTCGGTGGAGTCGATCTCCAATCCCAAGTAGGTAACAACCTGCACTGGGCCCTCCGTCTTCTCGTCAGCAATAGGGATGCCAAATCGATCACACCTCGCCCTAAAGCACCGCATCAGGTGGGCACATTCGTCAGCCGCCCTGCCCACGAAAAAAAAAAAATCGTCGAGATAATGAAGGATGCCCTGTGATGACGCAATGCGTCGACAGCAGGCCTGTAAGAAGGAACTAAACCTCTCAAAAACTGCACAGGAAACCGAACAACCCATCGGCATACACCGGTCGAAGTAGAACTGACCGTCGAAACACATACCAAGGAGGTCAAAATCAGCTGGATTCACAGGCAACAATCGAAATGCTGATTTGATATCTGATTTCCCCATGAAGGCATTACGGCCGAGCGCGACCACTAACTTGACCGCCTCGTCAAAGTCCGAATATCTGACAGTGCACTCCTCCCGATCTATGCAATCATTGACTGACGAGCCTTTAGGCGAAGATAAATGATGGATGAGCCGATATTCACCCTCTATGCGCTTTGGCACTAAACCTATCGGGGAGCAACGAAAATTATCGAAGGGGGGTGCAGAAAACGGGCCTACAATTCTCCCTAGCTGTACTTCTTTTTCGATTTTTCTCCGAACAATCTGGGGGTATTCATAAGCTGATTTCAAATTCCTAGCAGACATGGGCACGCGCTCCCCAGAGAACCCAAGCGAAAACCCATTCTTAAAACCCTCAATCAACTTTTCTCCTTCTGTATGCTTATCATAGGTGCGAAGGAAAGGCAACATGCGAACTAACTTAATTGGAGTCGGCGCTAAAACTCTACTTGCTGGCGGACGTTTGCCCTTTATTGCAGGCAAACTCCCCATGGGAGGCGGCTTCGCATTTAATGCATTTATGCATGTATTGGCAGCTTTTCCCTTTAACACATTTTCCGGCTGCATTAAAGGCAAAGCAGAAGCCTGGCCTAGATTGACGGCGGCTAGGGGCCGAACCCGCTCCTCGGCGCTGACCCGAGCTCCACCCACCCCGAAAGGCTGGCTGCCGCTGTCGCTGTTGACCTCCTTGGGGGAGCCAGGCAGGGCCGGAGAACGGGCCAGCCCCGTAACCGCGAAAGGGCTGCGCCGTTGCCACTAGCAACCAGAGCTCCGTGTCGACTGATCCCCACGACGCTTCAGGCCGAGTGGCTTGGCGCAACCGAAACTGAATATCGTACTCGCGCCAATTGTAGTTTGACGCCGCAGCCGTCCTCACTATATTCATGTACTTAAGCAGCTCTCGCGACCGCGAACCATGCCTCTCTGTGTAAATTGACACAAAGGTCAACATCGCGCTCGTCCACTGCTCAATCGAGCGGATTAAAATTGGTCGAGATTGAGGGCGGAGGTGAAACCCCCCGTTTGACTGATCAAAGGCAAGTGTTAGATCATTGGACGTGTGGTACCCTTCTTTGAGCATATGCCCCAGCTCGATAAATTCCCCCTTCCAAATTCGCTCGCGCAAAGCTTGGGGGACGGTGGAGCCTAGCTCCTCACTAATGCCTTGCCGCATGTATGGCAGTCCTGGCTGGGGGAGATGGGGAGTGGTATTTAAAACAGGAGGGGAAGAAGCCTCTGTTGGAGGGGCGGTAAACGGTTCGATCGCTCCCATTTCCTCCCGACCTTTTAATTGCGCGTTTTCTAAACGCAGCGGCCACGACTCACCGGGTAGAATTCTGTCTTCCCCGTCGGTAGGAACCCCAGGTAGACAGCCTCTGCTCGCACTTCCATCGCCGACACCCATCACCGTAGTAGGAGTTGGCCTGATTAAGCCGGCCGTTGACGCTGAAACCCCCTCGTCGTGCTCTTCGAATGCCCCTGCGACCTCAATAGGCTTCGACTTAGTGGATCCGCGTGGTCGTCCTCTCCTGCGGCCCCTTGCTGCACCGGATAGCTGAGGAGCATCAACCTGTGCCACTTCGGCACTCCGCCTCACACGGCTTGCTGGCCTCTGCCTGGATTTGGGCATGGTTGGTGACGCGTCGACTTCCACGAGATGCACAAAAGTTATAACAAATTAACACACCAGCAAAATACGCCCAATGGAAAATACGAAGCAAAATAATAAGTAAAAATATGTCACACTTCGTTGTGATAAACAGATAAACTCCGTGTATGTGTAACACCGGGCGAAGATGGTGTAGTTCTCTAAAAAAGTTGTTCAAATTTCTCTAAAAAGTTTGTTCACGATTCTGACCATCTCTCATGAAGACCATAGAAAGAATGAAGCGAGCCGAGAGCACGCGGAGTATGGCGCGAACCTTTCTGGTTTTATTACTGACGCCAATAAAGTCTTTCACGACCCCCCTCCCTTGACCACGCGGCGTGTGGTCTACGGCTCGGTTCACATTTCTTCGTTCAGATTGGGAATAACCTGTTTTAGCTACTTTCGAGAAGTTCGCTAAAATGTAATATATTAATAGAAAACAAAGTAAATGAGACAACCGTATATGAGACAAGAATAAATTGAATTCTCGCTCATACGGCTTCATCAGGAATTGATGAATTTATTCAATTTATTCAATCAACAGCATCATAGAAATGCAGTGCGCCAAATGCAAAGCCGCACCGTTAAAAAGCAACGAGCTAAATGTTAAACGCGAAACGCAAAAGTGCAAAAAAAAAAGTAGAGAGTGGGAGAGAGAGATAATGAGAGACAGAGAGGATAATAGCCAAGGTAGCAAGCCCATGTGGAACCCACATGGGTCCCATATTCTCTGAAACATGGGCCCCATATGGAAACCCATCTGGGGCCCTAAGGAATCTGCACCTAAGAAGCACTAGTTGTTATGTTGTTTCCGTTCACTCTTTTTAAAATTCACGTCATTGTATCTTTATTTGTTTGTTTTTTCACTCATTTTATTTCCTGATATTTCCTAAAACATTTTTCAAAACGTGCTAAAAGTTACAGTCGTGTATTTGTTTAACTCTTTTAATTTGGGCGATATTGCCAAGAAAAATGATCAACCAATTCCTCAATATAAAGAACTCTTAAAGGTAAACAAAGCATCTCACAAGCAAGAATATCACATGACTTTTGTCCAGTTCAATCTGAAGTGTTTTTTAAAGATATGTGGGGTGGATGATGCGTTTTTTGTTCATAAGTAAAGTAATAAAATATTGTATCATTAAAGAGAAAGACGGTTTCCTCCAAATGGCAGCATGTAGGAGACGAAACTTTCAGTTTGTTCCCTGATTCATACTCAGTATCTATTTTGATTTCATCCATTTCTTTGTTATTTATATCTCTACATGGAAAACATTTGAAGAAGTATTTTACGAAAAGAGCAAAATCTTTTGATAGCAAATGGAAATAATGATATAAATTTTTCTCTATTTACCTTGAACAAAATTATTAACCTAAATTACGAGAGAAATTATGAACACATGCATCTTTTAATAACAATTTTCCATAGACACCTGAACAAAATCGGGTAGACAAAGAGTTCTTTCTTAAGTTACACACATAAATCTTTGTGCCTCTTGAAAATAAACGCTTTGTATGTACATAAACAAGCAATACAACAGAATACTCCAGTTCGATATTTTGGAGAAAGATTATTATGTCACATGTTATTTTTGTTTTATTGGAAAGCTGATAGGCCTATGTATTGTATTCAAACGTAACAGACATAAGATAGTTAAGATGTTTTTGAAGGTTAAAATGTTATTAAGTTTGAAGTTTTGTTTATAACACCCTTCCAATAATAATGCACCTTCTAAGAGTGGTTATAGTTTTTGGAGAACAAATAGTGCTCTGGTCAGGGCCTTAGGGTGATATTATGCTTATATTTTAGAGCGTATCTGGTATGATAAGTATATCTGGGTGAATAAGTAGATAATGGAAGTTTATTGTTTGGTAGTTGGAACGTAAGTTTTATATTAAGTTTTTAAGAAACAGGCAGTTTGTATGAGATCAGGAGTGGAATTTTTTTGTCATTTTGAGAACCAAATTTTGCATCAGTGATATTCTGTTTCATTGAATTGAGTTTCCCGCAGAGAGGATTCAGTTGGTTTAATTAAAGAAGGAAGAGAGTCAAATGACGAACCAAAAGCAATATTTGTTTTCATTTACTTATGAGAACTAAGTTTTTTTGAGATCTCCTTACACAGAATATTGGAATGAGTTTTTCAAGATGAATGTTGTTTGGAGACATTAATATTCATAAAATGTATGTTTCTTTCACCAGGAAATAAAGAATGTTCTGTCTACATGAACCTTTCCTGGTTAATTATTAATGTATTTGCCCACTGGTAACATAATACTTTCACAATTTCACCATTGGATTTATTTTTGGTAATGTCTAAATTTCGTTTAAAAATAGATGATATCAGTCTGGTAGTCCTACACTGCAGGCAAGAGTCAGGACTAACATTTAGCATGTTATTAATTTACCACTCTTATATTTTCTGAAATGTTATCATTATTGAGGGTGACTTGAAAAAGTTAATAACTTGGAAGGGAGGGGTTGCAACTTGCCACACGCTTCTACCTCTTGGTTGCTTTGATCCATCGCCGACAATATTTTGGCACCTATCATCCCCCCCAACCACGGATACACATATGTGCGTGTGTATGTGTGTGGGCGTGTGCGCGTGTGTGTGTGTGTGTGTGTGTGTTATAAACCTCGGTATGAAAGGTAAAAATTTTCTTACGACTATTGCTCTTTATGATGCGATACCCAGGTTATGGAAAAATAATTCAAGGTAATACAATTCCTCGAGGTTGATGTTATAAGCTGTAATACTGTTTATAGTCCAGGTAAAACAAATACAGTTTTTGGATGTACGTTCAAGAATAATTATCATTATTTTATAAAAGTACTACAGCAAACGTATGATTTGCAGGTAAGGGGTGGGCAAAATAATTTTGATTTTATAGATAATGAATTAAAAGAAATATTTGTTAGACCAGGGATTACTATACTCATCAGAAAACAACGAGAATTTCAATTTAAATTATTCCCATCTATACTAATGAGCATCTTCATGGATTTAGTTTTGCTGGTGATAAGTTATGTCCGTTTTTTAAACAGGAAATAGAAACGTACAGATATTTATTTTTATCTTGCGGAAAGGATGTGGCAGGCTCTAGTTCAACTTTTTGAGTTAGATGAAATTCAAGATTTAGAATGGAGAGATATATTTGTTGTGTTGCAAGGTAGTTCACATAGAATAGTAGTCTGTTATACTATAATTTTCATGGTGAAGTATGTTATAATTATGTCAAGATCGGGGGGGGGGGGCAAGTACCAACTTTAGAAAAGATGAAGAAAATCATTTTTAATTATAGGGATGATGAAAAGAAAATAGCCATTATAATGGGAAAGCTGGGATTACATTTTCTAACCAGAACGTCAATGACGTAGCGCTCATCCGTATCTCGCAACAACAAATATCGTAAATTTTATGTGGTACACTTTTGAACTGGTCAAAAAATAAAAATGTGATGCCCTGGAAGGGACATAATTTAATTTAGCTGTACAAGATTAAATAGAAACTAAAGGAAATGGAATGAAAATCGGTCAAGAAATGAGGTAGAAGAAGCCTTTTTTTTTCTGGAATAAATTTGCATAAATTACCATAATTAATTAATGGAGAAAAATTTCAAAATTCTGCATAGAGGTATAGTGTACCAAAGTTAGCTCTATGATATAAATCAAATCAAATCAAAATCGGTCGAAATATGAAGGAGAAGAAGCATTTTTTGTGATTTTTTTATTATTTTGGAATAAATTTGCATAAAGGACCATAAATAATCAATGGAGCAAAATCTCAAAATTCGGTGTAGAAGTTTAGTGTTCCAAATTTACCTCTACCAGATAAGTCAAACTAAATCAAAATCGGTCAAGAAACGAGGGAGAAGAAGCAATTTTTGTTATTTTTGGAATAAATTTGCATAAATTACCATAATTAATCAATGGAGAATAATTTCAAAATTCTGTGTAGAATTTAGTGTACCAAAGTTAGCTCTACCAAATAAAGGAAACCAAATCAAAATCGGTCGGGAAATGAAGGAGAAGAAGCATTTTTTGTGATTTCGAATAAATTTGCATAAATTAGCATAGATAATGAATTTCACGATTCTGTGTAGAAGTTTTGAGTCCTCCTCCTAGCCCTATCATATGAAACAATCAGAATCAAAATCGGTTGGAAAAAAAAACGAAGAAGCAGCATTTTGAAAACTGTGGACGGACGGATGGAAGGACGGACGGACGGACGACGGACGCCACGCCATGGCATAAGCTCATCGGGCCCTTCGGGCCGGATGAGCTAAAAATGTGAGCAGCTTAGTGTTAATTAAGATTTGTTTTCCTCTGAACCGTGAGCTTGTAAAAGTGTAACTCTATTTCCAGACTTATTGATTTTTTTTAAAAATATATATTACTGAATAACATATACAATTTTATTATAAATTTTGTTGCTCATTTATATATATACTGCAAATGAATTTTTGTTTTATTTTGGTTTATGTATAAGCAATTAATACTGGAAACGTTTATTCATTTTATTTAATTGAATGTTCTTGTATGCATAACACATATGGAGGAATAAAACAGAATTACTATTTAAAAAAAGTGGGTGAGCGTGGGTGCGACGCTGTGTTTTGGAGAAGCTATTTAATAATAATAATAGTGGCTACTTGTATAGCGCACAGGTCCAACTTTCGGTGCTCATGGCGCTTAGAGAAAAGGACATGTAACAGACATTAGAAAGAAAAACAACAATAAACTGAAAAACAAAATTCGAAATTCTCCTAGACATGGTAAATTAAAATATTACAATATTTACAAAGAAAGAAACAAATAAGTTTTCAGTTGTAATTTGAAAGTTTCTGTTGACGACAGTTGGCGTATTTGTAGAGGGAGCTTATTCCAGAGTTTTGGACCCATTGCAGAGAAAGCCCGATCGCCCCAAGCATGTGTGTCGATCCCGGGGGGGGGTGGGGGGATATATCCCCCCAATATTTCAGGTGGGGGGTGGCCTGTACAATCACCCCCCCCCCCCCAATAATTCACCATAAAAACAATTATAAAGAGAAAAATTAATGATAAGAGCTCGATGAGAGTAGTTAATGGTTATTACTCGCAAGATGACCATCAATATACACATTTTGCTATCTCATTTGCATAATATATACATATATACGAAATAAATGAGACAAGCGTATATGGGGGGGGAACTGGAATCAAACAAGGACACGATACAACGAATCGTCTTCCTTCTCTAATAATTTAATGAAACGTGAAAGCTTCCGCGCTTCGCGCGGGATGGGCGAAAATGAATTCTAGACAAGGATTAAGAGTAATAATTTATTGAACCGTCAAAGCTTCCGCGCTTCGCACGGTAGGGGGGAAACTGAATTAAGACAAGGAAACGATACAACGAACCGTCTTCTTTCTCTAATAATGTAATGAAATGTGGAAGCTTCCGCGCTCCGCGCAGGAATGGGCGAAAATGAATTCAGACAAGGATTAAGAGTAATAATTTATTGAACCGTCAAGGCTTCCGCGCTTCGCGCGGATGGGAGGGGGGAACTGAATTCAGACAAGTACACGATACAACGAATCGTCTTCTTTCTCTAATAATCTAATGAAACGTCAGAGCTTCCGTGCTACGCGCGGAGGAAGGGGAACTTGATTTAAACATTAAGGATTAAGAGTCGAGAATGGTACATCGCATATCGTCTTCTTTCTTTGATAATCTAATGAAACGTCAGAGCTTCCGCGCTATGCGCGGAGGAAGGGGAACTTGGTTCAAGCAATAAGGATTAAGAGTCGAAAATGGTACATCGAATCGTCTTCTTTCTTTAATAATCTAATGAAACGTCAGAGCTTCCGCGCTACGCGCGGAGGAAGGGGAACTTGATTCAAACAAGGATTTAGAGTCGAGAACGTTCCAACGAATCGTCTTCTTTCTCTAATAATCTAATGAAACGTCAAAGCGCGGGAGGGGGGGGGGAGGAACTGAATAAGGGTGTTTACAGATAGCACATGGTACAAATGACCCCAAATATCCACAGATCTTTTACACATGGAGAAGTTCCACTTTGAGCATCTTAGAATAATAGATGCCAAAGTCCTAGATGTGCTTCATGAATACCTTTTGTTTGCCCTCTTGAAAAGAATACTCCCACCTGTGTATCTTAGAATGTACCGTTGGTGCATATATGAATAATGTAACTAAACTTTCATGAGCGAATATCCAGTATTTATCTCTGTGGGTTTTACCTTTTTGGTACACATGACCTTTATCTGCTCATGCTCAGACTGCAACCGTAAACTGGCTTATTCAGACAAGCGAATGGTACATCGAATCGTCTTCTTTCTTTAATAATCTAATGAAACATCAGAGCTTCCGCGCTACCCGCGGAGGAAGGGGCACTTGATTCAAACAAGAATTAAGAGTCGAGAACGTTCCAACGAATCCTCTTCTCCTCTAATAATTTAATGAAACGTCAAAGCTTCCGCGCTTCTCGGGGGAGGGGGGAAACTCCTCCCTCCCTGTACCCAACCCCCTAGGGAGCGTGCTACGCGCTTTGGGATGGGGTGTAACCTGCCACATGCTTCCACCTCTTGGTTGCTTTGATCCATTGTCGAAAATATTTTGGCACCTATCATCCCCCCCAACCACGGATACAAATCGACACCCTTGGCCCCAAGCAAGTTTTATTTTGGGTGAATGATGAGGAGCGAAGACTTCGTGTGGGGTTGTATTTTGAAACAGAGTTGCTCAGGTATGTAGGGGAAGAAAGAGAGTCAGACTGAATCGGAAAAAAAGTATAACTGGAGTTTAGTGGATGTAAAAGAGTATGATATTCTAATGTAGTTTAACGGTACTGTGAAGCTCCTCAGAGATTTATTATCGAGGAAGGTTTATAAATATTTCATAGAGAAGTTACACAATTTATTTGATTTGAAGATTCACGATGGACGGGAATTTTTAGGATTTTTCAAATGAAGTATTAGGGAGATATTTAGTAGGCCTAGGGAAGTTACTCTTGTTTAACAGACTAAGAAAATTTCAATATAAACTGGTTCATGGAGCAATATATATTAGAGAACACTAATTGAGATTCGGCTTTTTAAAGATGACTTGTGCTCATTTTTAAGCAAAAGATTGAAACATATTTACACGTTTCCTGGGAGTGTGCACATGTTCAAAGGTTATGGCAGAATGTAATAGCTAAGTTTGAGCTAAGGGAATTAAGGGTTTCCCGGTAATTCCCCCCGAATAAAGATATTTAATACAATTATTTTTTAAAGGAAATATTGGATATATATAGACGTAGGGGAAAGTCCGTAATATTGTCTTTGGGTGATTTTCATAAAGAACTGATGGAATTTAGGGAAGAAGAAAATAATATTGCAGGGAGGGCAGGTAAATTAACCTTACGTTTACAGAAGTGGGAACAAGTGAAGTTTTCTTGAACTTTTAACACTGGGTTAATGTAGACTTGTTTTGATTATTTATTCAATTTTTTTTAGTAGATTATTTTTATTATTCCGTCTCTCAAATGTTGCGTATTCTGAGGAGGCTAGGAACAGTGTGTGGTATGTGTGTGGAAGTGTGGTCGGGTAGTGTTTGTGTTTGTGTGTGTGTCGTGTGTCGCATGGTGGGGGTAGTAGTGTGTTTGGATGGATGGGGATATTTGTTTTATGTTAGAACTAAATTCATTTTTTTGTCATCAATCGGGCAATCTTTCTATTGAAAATGTATTGAATCATGTCAAGATGAAAAACAACTATATTTCTAATAACGATTTGTATTGTTTTGGTATCAATAAAAAAGACTATTGAAAGAAAAATAAAAAGATTGTGTACTGTTTGTTAAAGTGCCCTGTTTGTTTATCTGAAAAAATGGACACATTAATGTGCCCTGACATAATTTAGAACAAATACACAAGTTGAATCCGGTATTAACGTTTGAGTGACAGACCTCCGAGCTTAATTGTGCATTTAAGAGATTAATGGTGTTAGCAGTGGCAGATCCAGGGAGGGGGGCCGGCCCCCCCCCCCCCCCCTGGGAAAAAAACGTGTATAAACACGTGATTTTTACCTTTTTGGGGCGATGGGCACCCCCCCCCCTCCCTCTGTTGGGTGGGTTGTAATTTAGACAAGACTCTCTCGTGATAAAGACTATCAAGGAGTTGCAAGTCTATCCCTGATATACATTGAACTAATTTCCTGGGTTGATTTTCTTTTTTGTTGCATTGGCAAAAGTAGCACACTTTGTTGTATGTTAGAACACTCGGGATTAGGGATTTGTAGAAAAAGACAATATGTATATTGTCTAACCTTAGCTTTGTTAAGGTCCTAACAAAATACAGCTTCTGATTTGCCTTCTTTTGAATTAATTCAGCATTCTTTGGCCAGTCTTGGCTACTGAATTGCTTATAGTCGTCACGAGATACTTAAATTCGTGTACTAGCTCTACTTCTTCCCCAAGGTCGCTTGTTTGCCACACGTAAACAATTTGCACAAAACAATGGACAGCAAGTGACGGAAGGACTGTTGTTTACTGTGCAGAACGACGGATTTGCAAATTAACCCATGCTTATAGCTTCATGACAACTCTTTAAACACCGATATATAAACGTATTCTGTAGTAGAAACAGTTAAATAATCTTAAATCCTTTGGTACATATCTATCCCATGACACATGTAAATATCATGTCACAGAGGGAGACTATTTGTGTTGTATATAAACTAAACAATTTAAAACGGTAGCCTTTTGGAAAGTGCAAATGCACAATACGTTGTACTTCCACGTCATGAATAGGTCAAAGAACGGGAAAATTATCAGACTTCAACGAACAAGTCAAAGCAGGTAAGTTGGTAACGACGTAAACAAATAATAATGTTTATATGGTGCTATTAGTTGATGAATAACAGAGTTATAAAAAATATCTACACATCATATTTGAGGAAGAATATAAATATAAATGTAAATATAATATAATGCAATCCCGCGTCGTTCTGAGTGACCTTTGTAGTAAGCGTTAGATAAGTATTAGGAAATGCATCCCTTGGTATCATGTAAAGATCGTGAGCTAACAAAAAATATGACCATAATTAATTTGTCGGTAAAAGAAGTTATCTCTCTTTAAATACATGCAGCAAACACACGAACGAAAGAAAAACTATTATGATCCATACTGGAATACGTAAATGTGATGTTCATCGAGCCAACCAAAACTTTGTTTTGCCTTTTAGAGGTGGAGGAGGTGGAGGAGGCCAAAGAAATCATGCGAAATGTTCTGAATCTTCTTTCGAAATTCACAAAGGTGGTTCTATTGACACCATCCTTATTTTCTAATAAAGAAAGATTTCTTACACTAACACACTACCTGCAAAAAATACATAATTTGTTGATATGCTGTACGAATCTTGGTTATAGATGATAACATGTTGGGTAATAGAATTGCCAATGTTTATTTAGTGTGAGCTAACAAAGCTGTAGAAGGAAAAGAGAGGTTATTCATATTTGTTTGTCTAAAAATTACGATTAATTACAAACTCAAACATTCACCCGTATCTGTAATTGCAATCTTAAAACAGACTAGATATGTATTTGATGTATGCCAGGGGCTATGCGACAAGCAGTTTTTGGAACTGCAGTGTTACCATTGCTTAAATTAACAAAGTAATTTGTTACATCAATGAATAAATAATCTTTCTACTCGCTTGCCGATTTTATTTACATAGTTTCATCTAGCCATCTGTCATCCCTGCCTCTAATTATAAACTACCCTCAAAGGAAGACATTAATGAGTAACAGAGTATGTATATTATGTTTGGATTATAATAAACAATATGACAATTAATGTAAATATCATTTTGTGCAAATGTTTGTCATTTCGGAGTCATCTTTGTAGTTACCGTATGACTAGTCACGTTCAGGCGCGGATCCAGGGGGCCGAGCGGGCCTTGCCCCCCCCCCCCCCCCCGCGCAAAAAAAGAAAGAGAGAAGGAAAAGAAGGGAAAGGGAAAGGAAATGAGGAGATAAAGGGAAATAAAGAAGAGGAAGAAAAAAGAAAAGAAGGGGATATCAGTAGAAAATTTCCCGCCAACAAGTTGGCCCAAAGGCCCTTGCCCCCCCCCCCCCCCCCCCCCATCCCGCCCCGCCACAAAAAAGAGAGAAGGAAGGGAAAGGAAAAGAGGGGAGCTAAAAGGGAACTAAAAAAGATGAAGAAGGAAAGAAAAGTGTGAAAAGAGGGGGAGATCAGTTGCGATTAATTTCCCCTACAACGTGTTGATCGGGGGGCCGAAAGGCTCTTGCCTTCCCCCTCCTCCCAGTAAACCTAAAAGAAAGAGATGGAAGGAAGGGAAGGGAAAGGGAAAGAGGAGAGAAAGGGTAAGAAAAAAAGAGAGAAATAAGAAAGGTAGAGGGGACAAATTTAACCCTACAAATCCGGGACCGAAGGCTAAATTGTTTTTCCTATGCACTAGTAATTTATCTATAATAAGCTTGCAAATGCGCGAATTGTCATTTTCCTCGACGACATAAATATACGAATTATTTCGTCAACTTAGTCAGCATCATAGCTATATACTTTAATGCAGGCACGTAGCTAGGATCTTATTTTAGGGAGGGGCGGTAGTGAGCAAGCGAATCACTTATAGGGTCCAATGGGTGAAAGGCCTTCCGGGCGAAGCGCGGAAGCTTTGACGTTTCATTTAATTATTAGGAAAAGAAGACGATTTGTTGTACCGTTCTCGACTCGTAATCCTTGTCTGGATTCAGTTTCCCCGTTCCGCGCGAAGCGCGGAAGCTTAGATGTGTCATTTAATTATTAGAGAAAGTAGACGATTCGTTGTACCGATCTCGACTCTTAATCCTTGTCTGAATGAAGTTTGCCCCCTCGTGCGAAGCGCGGAAGTTTTGACGTTTCATTTAATTATTAGGAAAAGAAGTGGATTTGTTGTACCGTTCTCGACTCTTAATCCTTGTCTGGATTGAGTTTTCCTATTCCGCGCAAAGCGCGGAAGCTTAGACGTGTTATTAAATTAATAGAGAAAGTAGACGATTCGTTGTACCGATCTCGACTCTTAATCCTTGTCTGAAATCAGTTTCCCACCTCCCGCGCTAAGCGCGAAAGCTTTGACCTTTCCTTAGAATATTAAAGTAAGAAGACGATTCGTTGTACCGTTCTCTAATCTTAACCCTTGTCTGAATTCAGTTTCCAACCCTCCCGCGCGAAGTGCAAAAGCTTAGACGTGTTATTAAATTAATAGAGAAAGTAGACGATTCGTTGTACCGATCTCGACTCTTAATCCTTGACTGAAATCAGTTTACCACCTCCCGTGCGAAGCGAGAAAGCTTTGACGTTTCCTTAGAATATTAGAGAAAGCAGACGATTCGTTTTACTGTTCTCGACTCTTAATCCTTGTCTGAATTCAGTTTCCAACCCTCCCGCGCGAAGCGCAAAAGCTTAGACGTTTCCTTAATTTATATAAGAGTAAGAAGACGATTAGTTGTACCGTTCTCGACTCTTAATCCTTGTCTGAATTCATTTTCCACCCCTCCCGCGCGGAGCGCAAAAGCTTAGACGTTTCCTTAATTTATATAAGAGTAAGAAGACGATTAGTTGTACCGTTCTCGACTCTTAATCCTTGTCTGAATTCAGTTTCTTCTCCGCGCTAAGCGCGGAACCTTTGACATTTCATTGAATTATTATAAAAAGATGTTCGCGACTCACAATAAAGGTATCAAAATAAGCTCATTTGATCGTAATTTATGGCCCTAAACCCCTGAGCTTCCGGGAGCTCCGCCCTCTGGACCCCACCCCAATTCGTGACCTGCTATCGTCACAAAAAAGGTATAAAACTATGCTCATCTGACGATAATTTAATCTATAATCCCCTGAGCTTCTGGGGGCTCCGCCCCCTGGACCCAACACCAATTTGTGTCTTGCCAGTGTCACAAATAAGGTATCAAAATATGCTCATCTGACAGTAATTAAATGCCTATCCCCCCCCCCTGAGCTTCTGTGGGCTCCACCCCTTGACCCCCGCCGACAAACGTTCAGCGGGGCCTGCATGTAAGAGTGGGGTGATGGTTTTTTTTTTTTGTCTACCACCCCCCCCCCCCCCAAACGTTTTTGCCACTGCCGGCGTCACAATAATTACGTATCAATATTTGGCTCGCATAATTTCAAATTTGGGCCCCCCAAGAAATCCTGGATCTGCGCCTGCGTGTCGCTGTCACATGTTACTACCAATTCTAGAAGCGATTAACTTAACTAGTATCAATATACCGGTACGAAGAAAATGTGATCAGATCAGCACGTAATTGTGTCCTTGGTTGAGTTGCGATCAGAAAGATCGAGTGCGGTCGAGAAGTGCTCGAGATGTGATCGAGAAGCAGTCGAGAAGTGAGCGAGTTTGGTCGAGTAACTGTTTAGGGCAGACATGTACCGACTGTGAAGCGGTTGAGTTGTTGATCGAGTTGATCGGGAACCAATCATGTAGAAAATGTGTATAAATCGAGATGATCGGGTAGTGATCGGCGGAAAAAATCCACCCCGACCAAAATAGACCTCTTTACGATCGATTCCCGATCAGCTCAACCTCTACTCGACCATTACACGATCCCTGTACGATCACTTGCCTTCTCGACCCCTACATGATATTTGTTGACATGCCAAAAATTGTCGTGTAGGAAGCCAGATCGATACCGATCAAGGTAGACCGACGGAGCCCGACCAGGCCAAAAAAGGTTGATCGGTCTTGGTCGGGTTGGTTTGATCGGCAGTGGGAACCCACCCTGGATGCTTATATGACGGTACTTTAATTCCTAAAACCCCTGAGCTTCTGAGGGCTCCGTCCCCTGGACCCCACGCCAATAAGTGTCCTGCCATTGTCACATATAAAGATTTTTTTTAAATGCTCATCTGACCGTAATTAAACGCCGAAAGCCCCCGAGCTTCCTGGGGCTGTGCCCCTGGACCAAACCAAGGGGCCTAAAGGTGGGCCCCTTGATACTAATCTGACCGTAATTTAATGCCTAAAACCTCTGAGCTTCTGGGAGCTCCGCCCCCTGGACCCCACGCAAATTAGCAGTGTCCTGCCAGTGTCACAAATAATGTATCACTAGATGGACCTTCGACCGCGCGCAGTCGAAAATGATGCCTCCGCCATGGAGCAATTTTACAAACCAAAACAGAAGCGAGCTATTTTGGATACATCATGAGACCTGTAGCCTTTGCCTTTTAACCTCGTTACCCCAAAATTTAATCACTTCATTGGCTTTGCAAGATACATACATGACCCAAGTTTGGCGGGAATCCATCAATGGGTTCTTGAGATAACGCGATCACGAGCTATTTGTGCATACAAAATGAGTCATGTGACCTTTGACCTTGGATCTCGCGACCCCAAAATCTATTCAGTTCGTTGGCTCTGCAAGATACAAACATGACCCAAGTTTGGCGAGAATCCATTATTGATTCTTGAGATAACGCGATCACGAGAATGGGACGTACGGACGGACGGACAACCCGAAAACAAAATGCCTCCGGCTACTTTGTAGCGGAGGCATAAAAATATGCTCAACTGACAGTAATTAAACGCCTAAAGCTCATGAGCTTCCGGGGGCTCTGCCCCCTGAACCCAACCAATGGCCTTAAGTCGGGCCCCTAGATGATAATCTGACCGTAATTAACTGCTTAGAACTCCAAAGCTTCCTGAGGTTCCGCCCCTGGATCCACGCCAATTATCGTCCTGCCAGTGTCACAAATAAGGAATTTAAAAAATGCTCATTTGACCGTAATTAAACGCCTAAAACCCATGAGCTTCCGGGGGCTATGCCCACTGAACCCAAACAATGGCCTGAACGCGGGCCCCTAGATGCTCATCTGACGGTAATTTATTACCTAAGACCCCTGAACTTCTGGGGATCCGCCCCCTGGACCCAACGCCAATTAGTAACATACAAGTGTCACAAATAAGGTATACAAATATGCTCATCTGACAGTAATTAAATTGCCTAAACCCCGAGCTTCGGGGGCTCCGTCCCTTGACCCCGCCGGGGCTTTGCCAATTTATGCTACGCTCTACCTGATCGTAAATACTTAAGCCTCCTCTACCCACTTTTAAAAACGCTTAGCGGGGCCTGCATGTAAGAGTGGGGTGATTTTTTTGTTGTTCTGCCCCCCCCCCTCCCCTCCAAACTTTTTAGCTCATTTCGCCTCTGCTGGTCACCATTACGTACCAATATTTGGCTCGCATAATTTCAAAGTTGGGCCCTCCCCCCCTCCCCCCCTAAGAAATCCTGGATCCGCGCCTGGTCACGTTTTCCATCCCTGCCTCAAATTATAAACTACCCTCGAAGGAAGACAACAATTAATGAGTAACAGAGTATGTATATTCTGTTTGCATTATATATAATAAACAATATGATAATTAATGTAAATATCATTTCGTGCAAATGCACATCATTTCGGAGTCATCTTTGCAGCTTACGTGTGATTATTCACGTTCTCCATCCCTGCTTCAGTTGCTGATATACCCCCTCCCCCCCCCCCCCCTCCCCCTC